>OOFC01022686.1:0-26451 GCA_900323345.1 Pseudochromis fuscus
AAATAATGGAAATAAAACAGGCCTAAATAATCCCTGAAGTTGAACAAATCTATATGGAAATAAATTATGAATTTGTAGTGGTCATCTTGAGTCCTAATCTTAATGTATGCAACTCGATGTAAGTAAGAGAGCTAAAGAATAACTCAAATGACATTAATAGAATTAATGACTCGCTTGGATTATGTATTGTGTGTTTACTATACTGTCAAAGTTGCCAGCTCAATGCAAAAATGTAGACAGCAGTGGTGATCAAAACAAAGCATTTGTCTATTTATTACCCAAGAGTAATGTGGGTTCTACGATGACAAACTCGTTGCTATTTGCTAATTGGTGCCAATTTATCACATATAGGCTACGCTTGGATGTCCAGAGTTTGTCATGCGCGTTAGCCGTTAGCTTAGCACAATTTGCAATGCCAATCGCGTTATTTATCCACTTTCAGAGAGCAACAATAACGTCTATAGTAAAGGTGCAGTTGCCTGTCTTGTTACCGCACCGTGGAGCCTCCTCTCTGCCACAGCCGGTCTGTCTGTCTCAAAAGCCGCGCTCCTCACACACACCCACGTCCAGTGGGAGAAGCACGCTGTTAATGGATTGTACCACTTTCCAAATAAAGAAGGGGGGAGCAGTATAATAACAATTTTGCATTATGTCTACGCCCTACACTTAATAATAATATTAATAACAGTAATGACGAAAACGCCCTAAAATGCAATTCTTTTTAAATTTGCTAATATTTTTAGGGGGGCTTGAGATATTTTTAGGGGTGCTTCAGCACCCCTAAAAATAGGCTAGCCTCGCCACTGGCCACACCGGTGTTTAAGCAGCAGGGTTCAAAGCGTTGGAAAAAAGTAGCGGCTTCTAGTCCGGAAAATACGGTAAATAAGTGATCGATAAGTCACATGAAGACATCCCAACAGGACAACATTTTCCCAAGTTTTCTTTGCTTTGAAAGGATTATTGATTCATTGTTGAGCATAAGCGTGCCTCTAATACTAAAAGCTGGCAAGGATTCAGCATCAGGCTCAGCAGGGTGGATCCTTGCAGGTGCAAGAACAAGAGCCTCTGCTTTTCATTTTCATTGCAGCAACCCTGAGGGCCTAACACATACCAAGTACTGCTTGAGACTACAGGCTTATACTTCTTGATGATGTTTTGTTAATTATAAGACAAATTTGATTTCTATTACAGAAAAAAAGGACACTAGTTAATCCACGACTTTACTCCTGCCTGAGGGAAGAACACATTAGGATTACAAATGGTTTTCTGTGGCACAGGTAGTATTACAGTGGTTATTAGATTATTCACCTAGAAGAGTGTTAAAAGATACATGGCAGGACAAGAGAAGTAAGAGGTGCTATGAAATGCCTAAAGGATCATTTAAAAACAGCATTTTCTTTTTAACATCGACACCACTATAGCAGTCATACAAGTAGTGAAGGAAATGTACCAGAGGCTTTGGTGCGTATTAATATTCCAGGCAGCTCTTATGGTCTGTTTATGCAGCTGTTTAATGTGCAAATCAAATATCTGGATGAAAACAGTAAAAGACTGGTGGATTACATCAAACCTTTTCAATGTGTAGAATCAAGATTATGACATTTTCTTCCTCTGGTCCCCAAGACTGAACATATGCAGACAGGCAGATGTAAGGTGAATTTGTTCGACTTGAAAGGAGAAATCGTGCGGCGAGTCGGTGAAAAGCCAGTTTTAAAGCGACGGAGTCAGAAAGCGATATCTGTGCTGCATCTCTGCTGTCTCAGAGATAAACTCCTGAAAGAATTTCTCTCTGAAGCGCACTTCAAAAACAAGTTCACATTTTCTAAAAGGCCTCCACACCACAGATGGCATTCTCCCTTCACCGTGTATATGTGCCTTTATGCAGCTGCACCAATCAGATGTGTGGAAGCAGTGCACACAGTGTCACCATGAAAACCACTGATTGTCGGCCAATCGCAAGAAATATGAAGCAAAGTTTTAATGTTAAAAAGGTTTATTTATTTATTTATTTAGCTTTTAAATGTTGAGTAGATTAAAATAAAACAGTGAAAAAAAGAATTGCACAGTTTCAGAGGAGTAAAAGTGGAAGTGGACAGAGTAAGTAAAACCTCCAGCTAGTTCAGTTCAAATGTACAAGTCTGGATGATTCAAGTCACGATACAACCTCATATCAGGCTTACATAAAGGAGCTTCCAGGGATATTTTAATTCAGGTTATTAGTGTGTATATTTATGGATGCAAACACTCTCATTCTGCACAGTGTCCAAATGTATTTGTTCCCAGTGGCCATACAGCACTTCAAGTATCAATTGGCCCTGTTCATAGTACCAACAAGCAGAGGATTAGCTGTGGTTGCAAACACAGATTACTGGTAAACAAGCTAGAGTTTAGCCCTTGCTTCCATGAGCCACTCGCTGAAACACTTCTCCATGGCCTTCCTGCTCGCCCAGCTGCCGTTGTTGACCGTCGGGATAATCTTGAGGGGCCGGAGCCACTTGACAAACCGCTTCAACTCCAGAAAGCTGCTGTGTTCACTGTATGGGATTCCTGTCAAAGAAAACAGAAGGGTTGCTGTTATCGAGTGGAGACGGTGATTATCTAAATGTATTGAGGAGACAAGAGGACAGCAGCTGTTTACAACTTTCCATCGCCTTGTTTGTTTAGTATTTTAATGAAGCTCAGGGAATGCATAGATTTGTTTTGAGGTAAAACTTCACACGGAGCCAGATGTTAAAATGCCTTGGAGAGCCAGTCAGACAAGCAACAACACAAAGTCTTACAACAGGGACCAGATGTTCAACAAAGTGACCCACAGGCTCACACTGGCTCCCTCTGAGGGGATAAAGCAAATTTTCGATTTCCTGCCGCCTCTGGTTTGTCCTCACTTCACACCTCCACGAGTTTGATGTAGCTGAAACAAAGCCTGCTCAAGTATACAGTCAGTCCTCCCACATGCAGAGAGCTGTAGTAGCATATGGATGTGAAGAGCAAGGAGGAGGAGATAAACAAGGCAGAGAGAGAAGAGAGAGAAAATTGGCTGATACACAAACTGCTGAGAAGAAAGAAATTATATGCGAGTGTGCATTGTAAAAGCTTCTAGCTGGTGATAGTAGGTTACGCGCCAGATGGCTGATGTTGTTGATTGATCTATTCAGAACATTAAACAGGAACAGGGAGGGAAGACACTAGCTATATATCTACAATTGCAAATCAAATCATGACCCAGTTTGCATCTGGGTTTTGATGCTCAACTACTGTCCAGCAGTGCTGTCCATGGCTGACTGCAGATAGGAGACCCAGCACTTTCTTAATTCCATCAACAGCAAGCTGAAGTCACCTGAAACTGAGCCTGAGCCTGTTTGTATATTCACTCCCTCCCTCCTCTCCTCCTCTGTTCGCCAAAAGAGGGAGCTGTAGGCTAAATGCAGCAATGTGAGCAGCACTAACGACTTTGGCTGCTTCTGTGATAAAGTCTTAGTGTGTGGCAAGATGACAACATCATTTACCTTTATGAGATTCTATTTTTGGTGAGTACAAGAGACTTCCAGTACTTTTAACTTTGCTGAATGGTTCCAAATGCTGTGAGACAGCCAATTGTTGCAATGCCAGTTCAGGGACAGACTAATGGAAATCAGTGATGTAAATACAGTGTTCAAGTGAGTTATTTAATTTTTTACAGGTATGTAACGTCTATCAGAAAAACATGTGTACATACCATAGATAGAGATGTTGCCGCTGATGTGGGGCTGAATGTCTTCCACAGAGTCCACCTGCTGGCTGAATGTCCAGCCTGTGGGCTTGAAAGCCACCAGCCGATCATACTGTGCTGTAAATCGTGCCAGGTGATCCTGCAGTTTCTGCAGGAAAGATGGTAGTATGGGCAAAAAAACATATTCACTTGCAAAAGCAGCCATGTTCCACACTCAACATGTACTTTATAAAAGTGAGAGAAGAAATGTCAACAAGACCCATTTGTCCAACCATTTCTAAACCATCAAAGTGCAAACATAGTTATTATTTCTCATCAGTCTTTTTGCAAACATGTCATTTACCTTTAATCTTTCAAACAGTGCATTTTCACCACATAGTAGCTTTTCTTGATTAGACTGTTTAATGAGTCTCCGCTGCTGCATCCACTTCCATTAGCTCAGCCTTTCTGTGCCAAGTGAAGCGTGCATTATAGCAACTCTGAGACTTATCTGTAGCTATACAGATGGCTAATTTGAATGCCTTCATTCTTTTAGTAGAAAACCAAGTACTTTTTGCAATATTTAGAATCTCTTCATTATTTAACTTCGCTTTTAGGTAACAAATAAACTCACCTCGCTCTGCTAACCATCAGATTACACTGGCACATACACTGAATGAATAATCTGTCCAAAAACTGCAAGTCTAATGCGATACAACTGCTTGTTGGTTTACTCTAATCAAACCGCTGTTTTCTAAACTTAAAACCTAAAAATAGTGACTTTATTGTTTCTGAGGAGCACTTAGTAAAAAAACAGACGGCTGCACCTACATTAAAATTCAGCTGCATCATGGGCAGCACGTGGACCTGGGCTGCCTTCCAGTCGGTGGTTATACGTTCTCTGACTTGCTCTGACTCCAGACAGCACATGGTGTTGTATTTGTCTCTGGAGAGGCACACTTTGGAGCCCAAGACTTCTGCCAGTGCTACAAATGAAGCAGAGTAAGGTCTATGTAAGAAGCAGGATTACAGAAAAACAGCAGCATATTTTACTTTGCACTAATTTCCCTGGAACACATTGTACAAATTCTACAGGCTGAAACTGCACTCTGCTGAATGACCCAGTTTAAAAGCAATAATTACCAAAATACAGTGCATCACTTTGCTGTAAGTGTTTGCTCTAAGTGTACAAATGCTCTTGTGGAACAACAGAAAAATAAAGTGGATGAGTCAATTGAATTTACTCAGGCTTATCGAAGCAGCGTGATTACAGAAGGAACACATGCTGTTCCCTGGTTGTCAATTAATTTGTTTTTGAGCACTTCACTATACTTAAGTGGAACAAAACAATATTCATGTGTATCATGAAGGCAACACATCATTTCAAAACAGTAAAACCAAAAAGGTCTCCATACCACTCCACTCCCATTTCAAAACAGACTTAATGCTACGTGTCCTGATATGATGACATAAACAAAAACATCGTGACATTTTTATTCATATACAAAAAGTGCTATGATTCATTTGAGGAATAACATTCACAGTATGCACATAAACTCTCTTCTTCATCAAACACCTACCCAAAAAGACCTTCTCTTTTCCCACAGAGTAGGATCCACACACCACAAGTGTACGTGGGTCGAGTGTCACTAATTCGAAGGCTGTGTGGGCTGCGAAATTGATGACCTCTTGCTGTCTGGGAAAGGTGTACTCAGGGCTGCAGTAGCTATAGGGATAAGAGGTGTTAGACAGAAATTCAGAGTTTCACTGCTTGAATTGTGCACAGTTTACCCAAACTGGAAGTAGAACCTGATATTTTAAGTTTGCTTATAGCTGTGTGTTTAGCCAGTGTGGATTCATGTTTCTAACAACTCAAAAGTGATGAAAATAAGAGGTTCTTACGTGGTGTCCAGGTACAGTGTCTGCACCCTGCAGCCCATCAGCTCGGGGTAGTTCTCCATCGAGGGATCAGCTCTGAAGTCTCCAGTGTGGAGGACAGTCTGTCCATCGGGCAAGACGAACAACAGCATGGCAGCTCCTGGACAACTAAAAGAGCAGAGAGGTGGTAAAGCTGAAGACTAAAAACTAAACATTAGCTAACGACACTGACAATCTGGAGTTTTACTTATAGTTATAAGAAAAGTGAAGGAAGTTCTTGTTGTGAGGAATTAGTATCTTTGATTGTTAAACACATTTTAATGGAGCAATTGAATAGCTGAATAAAAAGAGTTGAAAACAGCTGACTGATTTTCCCTTGAAATGACTGATGAAGGGCAAAACAATAGGCTTTTAGCTTGGGGTCATCATAGTCTGAAATTAGTGGAAGATATTTACCAAACTGGTAAAAGACCTCAGTATCCTTTTTTTTGTCCTCTCTCTTTTTCAGAATTTTATTGAGATGACTTTGGCTACGTTATTGACCTTTTTCTCCCTTCATTCATTCACAGGTTGTACATAAATTGATACTTTTATTGTCCGGCTATATTTGGGGCAAAGTCACTCCTCTGTGTCCTCCTTACCAACAAGCTATCAAACAACTGAATCTGATTAGCATGCTGTCAGTGGGCAATCCAGTTTTCTCACAATGGAGGACTCACACAAAACCAATACTAAGTATCTGATCCTCGCTGATGTCATGGATGACTCACTGGTTGGCGTCTAGGAGGACGACCCTCACTCCCTCCACAGTGACCTCGGTGTTCATGGGGAGGATGTGGACGTACTGCTCTGCCACCTTCAGTTTACTCTTCACCAGGTTTCCCGTGATCTGATCAAGAGAGGCAGCTGTCAGCCAACAAAAATCTTTTCCTCGCATAGAGTGATGCAGCAGCTGGTTGTTGTGACCTATCAAATAAAAAACCCAGTGGGGTCCCAGTAAGTTCATGCAAGTTTGTTTATAGTTTTATTCCTGAGGAGTCACACACTCCACTGTAAATCCTGAACTTGAAAGAGGCAATTAAAAGTCTGAATTAAAACTTATTTGGCTGCCTACCTCAATTTACCAAGTTAATTGCTTAATTCACACACACCTTAATTGGTGCAACAAATTGAAAGAAAAAGACTAACTAAGATGCAGAAAACTAATTTGCTGCACATCAAGTATTTTCTGAACAACTGTTTTCAGGGAGAAAAAAAAATACACAAAAGGTCTTCAAATTTTAATTAACTTCAGTATGGTCAAATTGGTATTCATAGCTGCCAACTGTAAGCCAGTTTTTCATTACACTGAGTTATTGCTGTGCAGTGAGATAACACACGGATCAGGTACTTCCCTCTGTTAATTCTGTAGAAGAAAGCAGTCAGGAAGTTTTCAAGGTGTTGCAAATAAATAGGATTTTTGAGGGAGGAAAGCTATTACTTTCAGATGACCAAATCTCTTCCACTGTACTGAAACACTAACAAACCATGAGAGGATTTATTCACAACATAAAACTGAAGGCATGTGTAAACTGGCACAACATTCCTGTTTTTTCCTGTAAAAATAATTTGACTGCTGAGTTTGTGTGGAAAGCAGTTTCAGCTGTGGACTAAAAATAAATTTCGGCTTAAATCCACCACCCACACAGCGTCACACCATCTTATGTCAGATCAATTTATAAAATAGGTAAACTAATTCCTCCTTCTAAAATACAGTGGCTTAACATCACATATTTCCACCTGATGCACAACTCATAAGACAGTCCAGACACCAGTAGCAGGCACTCAGCCTCACAATAAAATACACAGCATGCCCACCAAATAAAACTGAATTAAACAATACCAGCAGTCATTTATATTTTACAATATCCAAAACGTGACTTACTCTGTTGCAGTAGATTGGAAAAGTGGAGTTCTTGGTCAACCCCCCGTAGTGGTCTGAGTGGAAATGTGTTAGGAAGTAGGCGGTGATGCCTTCTATCTGTCCATACTGGAAAGCATCTATGACAAACTTTGTACCTGAGCAAAAATTTGGAAACATCTTAAATTACAAAATGATTAAAATGTATTTTTTTGCAGCATTGCATCATTTACAGTGATTCACAGACCTGGAATCTTCTTATAAAAGGGACAGCGTGGTAACTCCACTTCTCCATCAGCGTTGACTCTGTTCCACCTTCTTCTCCTCCATCCTCTGGTCCCACCTCTTCTTGCTTCTCCCTGACCTTCTGCTGAACTGCTGTTATTAACCGTTTCTGTGGTCTGTGACTGGGGACTTTTTCTCTGCCTGTCTCGCCGTTGTCTCCTCCGTCCTGAGTTCTCACCCACTGCTGGAATAGAGGAGGTCGCAATGGCTTTTGGTCCACTCTCAGCCTCTTCCTCCTTCTTTAAAGGTTTGAGACCAAAAAACACCCCAATGTCTGTTTGTTTGAGTCCAGAAGCCTGGCTTGCTTTATTGTGGCCCTTCTGAGGTGCCATGCTTTGAGATCTTGAGACAAAGGACGTTTGGGATGAAGGCACTTGAGAAGAGGTGTGTGGTTGTTCTGGCTCAATGCTGAAGGGCAGGTTCTCTGAGCTTGTAAGAGTTTCTCTAAGGCGCTCTAAAACAATACTCTGTGCAGACTGGGTGCTAGTCTTACTGATTTCATTAGATTTACCACAAGCTTCATTTTCACCTGTGGACTCAGCTCTGTTTTCAGGAACTGGAGTGGCAGCTAACTCATTAGTGGGTGCTAATGAGGGAAGTGAACCCACCTGGGTGTTTGAAGAAGACATCTCCTTTTCTGGCATCCTATTGCCCTCCAAATTATTTTCTATAAATTCTGCAAAGAGCTCATCTTCACTTGAGAAGCTGTCACTGAACAGCGACATTGAGTTTTCATCCTCATTTTCAAATGCATTATTATTAAAAAGAGCTTTCCTACACTCATTATTATTGACTTCAGTATCTACAGGGAACTCAGAGAGAGGAGAGTAGGATATTGCGTAATCATTTTCAGGGGAAGGTTTAGATAAACCTTCACGGGCTCGTCCTCCACTGTCTTCCTGAACAGGAGTGGAAGAAAGTTCTTTTTTACTTTCTTGGGAAGAAGTGACTGACTTTTGCCCTTTAGAAGATGACAACCAGCCTTTCTTTTTCTTGAAATCCTCTGGACCTGGAGAGCGCAGTAGCAGAAGGCCATTTGTAAGTTTTGATTGTGGTGTTCCAGTCTGGCTATTTTGAGGGGAGGAGCTAAGACTGGATAAGGCAGAAACACTGAGAGCACTATCCTGTGAATTCTCTAAAATACAACCATCCAACTCATTGTTTATCAGTCTTGGGAGACTACTAAGGCAGGTCTCCCCACTGGTTCCGGCCTGTGGAGAAAGACTGAAGGGTGTTGTAACGCTGCTTGCTCGACTTTGGGCCAGGAGTGTGTGGTTGAATTTCTTGTAATGGTTTGGGATGGTGGAGGAGCAATGAAGACCATCTGGACATTCTGTATGAACAGAAAAACATATACAATAAACAAGCTCATCAGAGCAGGGTACAAAGTGATGATTGGGTAAAAGCACTTTGATACAGTGATCAAAGTTAGGGGTGCTTTTTTTAAGCTACCAACCAGTGGTTTTATCTGTTAAAAAACAATGAATAAGATGTGATTTGTAATTTACTAACTAATATTTATTATACACATTTCACATGTCTACTGTGGCTCCTTTAAAAAAATAATATTGGTTATGTTCAGCTTTTCTTGAACTGGTTTGAAACCTTTTTGAATCTAAGACCTACAAATAAATATATATAGCACTACATCAGCCAAAGTGTATTGTTCAAGATAATTATTTACTGCTTGTAGTGCATATAATTTTACTTCTCACACCCAACTGAGAAATTACACAACTTCTATCATCTGTCAGATTACATGAACATATATCATGGGAACAGGAATCATCCACATCAGGGTTTCTCAATTCCGGTCCTCAGGGACCACCATCCTGCATATTTTAGATGTGTCCCTCTTCCAACACACCTGATTCAAATGACCAGGCTCGTTAGCAGGCTTCTGCAGAGCTTGATGATGAGCTGGTCATTTGAATCAGGTGTGTTGGAAGAGGGAAACATCTAAAACAGGCAGGATAGGGGGAATTGAGAAACCCTGTTCTAAGTAGCAGTGGTTCATCTTTTGTTGTTTGCATTTTTCATGGGCTCAACCACTAGCCTTAGGCCAGTTAGTTTTTTCTCCTTTTAGATGGCAGTACCTGTTCATCCTCCTTTTGTTATTGGTACTGTTATGGATTCCAGTGAGGCTCAAGAGCAGGGCAGCAAAGACACGATACAGATAAGGATTAAACAGTTTATTTACAAAGAACCAAGTCAACTGATACAGTACTTCAAAAAGACTACAACAGGAACTGAGGGCAAAGCCACAGAAGAAGAGTAACCTACACTAAAGATGAGAACCAAACAACAATGAGTACACAGCTCACAAGGACTAACCTATACTGATGGTCACACTAAGCATGGAGCTGAAACAACTATAAACCCACAATAGGTAGCACCTAGGTAAGAATATATTGAGCAAACGTGAAGAATATACTGGTAGCGAAAGCACTACCAGTCTGGCTCAGAAGACAGAGGCTGGAGGGCTGAGGACAAGGGCAGGTCGAGGATCACGTGGTCGGGAAAGGCAGACAGGACGGTGTGACTGGGGTGGCGGCTGATGTAGGTGGTGGTCAAGTGGTGTGGTCCAAGGCTGGGGAGGTCTCAGGGGGGGGAAATTGGATGCAGGCAGAGGGGTGGACACTGAACCGGATGGCAACTATTCAAGCGAGGTTCTGGTAGAGCACAGGTGTCAAACTCATGCCATGGAGGGCCAAGACCCTGCAGGTTTTCTTTCCAGCCACCTCCTAAAGCAGGTGACCTTGATAATCAGCGCCTCCTTCAGTTTGTGGGAAGCAGCTAATCAGTGAGATCAGCTGCTGGAGGGCCGGTTGGAAAGAAAACCTGCAGGGTCTCGGCCCTCCATGGCACGAGTTTGACACCTGTGTGGTAGAGCATGGGCAGGCAGGAGTCCAGACTGAAAAGCAGCATACACGAGATTAGCAAGAGTATTTCCCTATAAATGGAGCAAGACAATACTACTAGCAGAGGACTGACTGTGACTAGTATACCGTCCAGCATTGAGTTGAGAGTAGCATTTGCTCTCATAGAGTGGTTGATTGGATGACTCCCACCTGCCTGCACTCTGCACAGCTGATAGCCAATGATCTGCAGCTGCTGCCTCTGAGCCAGGTGTGCACACCAATCTAGAAGACAGGAAGTGTGGGGGAGGGGAGTACTGCACTACCTGCTGCCAGCCTCAGCAGTTGTGACAGGTGTGAACTGAGTTAAAAAAAAACAAAAACCTCCTGTGAAGTTAAAATAAAATTGTTTTGCATGCAAGCCTTCTTCTCCACTTCTTCTTCTGGTCTGTTGCATCCACTGCCCACTTCTGCCCTAGATGAGCTGGGGTGTAACAACCTGTTTTAGTAAAACTCCCCTAAAGCAGAATGATGAAACAATTCTCACTGCAGGCATTCATCACCAGTGTAGTCTACTCTGCTGGTATGTTGGACTAAACTGTGAACTTTGAGGTTTTTCTCTGTAGAGTCATTTTTGTGCTTGAAGAAATGTGATTGTCCACTGGCCTTTTTTTTAAAAGCAGGGATGGTATGCAATTTTAAAATTATATTTGTAGTTTGTAGATTTTTAAATAAAGTGGTTGTATCATCATTTGAGACATATGAATTAAAATGTCTGTTTAATTAGAATTTAACTTAATTTTCCCTACAAATGTAATATAAAAAGCAATATAATAATAATAATAAGCTTTATTTGTATAGCACCTTCATACATGAAATGCTGTACAATTAACTTGTGACTTGGAAAGGTAACTTGGCCCATTTAGGGCCTTGTACACAAGGAGGAGGACCATGAAATCAACTCTGTATGTTATAGGGAGCCAGTGCAGAGCAGGTAAAACTGGGCTGATGTGCTATTTCCTCTTGGGTCTAGTCAGCAGCAGAGATTGAATAAGTTAAAGTCTGTCCTTGTCTTTTTTGTGAGGCCACTAAAAAGTGAGTTATATAATCAACTCTGCTTGAAGGCATGAATCATTTTTTTTGCATCTTTGTGATAAAAGCATGGTTGCACCTTAGCAATGTTTCTAAGGTAGAAATAAGATGTTCTTATCACGTTATTAATGTGAGACTTGAAACTCAGATCTGAGTTTCAATAGCGCCAATACTTGAGAAATACTTCATTCTCTTTAGATTGTGTGCAGGCAGCAGGATTCAGCATCAACACCCACAAAACACGGTGACTTTCAGAATAAAAGCCTGAAACGAAACTATTTATACTTGCTTAACACTCCGCCTTAAGTATCTCCGCTGCTCCTTGCAGGAGCACATCTCTCACATTTTAGATAAGAGTCAAACATTAATTTATTAGTAGTATTCATTTATTCTTGCTTCTGTTCTTTCTCAAATAAACTATTTTCTAGGATTTAATGAGGCGGATGCAGGATAAGCATTTTTACTTTGAAAAATGCTGAGAGGAGGTGTGGATGTTAGTGTGCCTATTAATACCTGTGTGGATGACAGGACAGGTGCCTCCGGCTGCTCTGAGGTATATCTGCAGAAACCAACAAAAAACAGAAACACGAACAGAACAGGAAAAAGGGGGCGAAGAGAAAAGACTCGAAACACTGGTAAGACACATTGGCATGTTTTATCTTTTAGGTAAACAAAAGTCAATCCCAGTTCCGTGGTTTATATTCACATGTCATTTAGTTGCCGCTCTTTTACTATATCTATTTCATAGTAAGATTGGATTGGATGGTTGTGTAAACTGCTGCAAAACAAATCGCCCTTCAGGGGACAAATAATAAAGTTGAGTTGAGTTGAAATTTTAATTTGAAGTTTCATATTGGGGCATGGCGAAATGTGTTTAACTGTTGTTAAAGATATGCAGTGGCAGTATTATAAATATACCCGGATAAAGGCTAATGGATATGTTAAATCTCTGTTTACAGATTCACATAATATTATAGAAAAAGGTAATATTAGGTCCGTTTCATAAAAGAAGCACAAGGAAGAAACTTTATTTACTTTGTAAATATTGCACTTTAAGTAAAATTAATAGTTCAATTTTTAAAACCATAAAATGCAGCATTAGAGAGGAAAACAGATTGCGAAAACATGCAACTGATGATTCATTTAAGAGGAAAAAAGAGGAAATTACAAAATAACATATTACTAAGGTTAATATTACAACATTTTTTCCCCTGGCACGCGTACTCGTCGTCTTCCGCTTCATCCGGTTGGTCCGAGGCGCGAGGGCAGCAGACTCAGCAAAGAGGTACAGACAGCCCTTTCCCCAGCCAGGATAGCGTGTCATGGGTCGGCACCGAGGTGTCCTCCCGGCTGGACATGCCCGAAACACCTCACAAGGGAGGGTTTGACATTTCGAAAAGATTGTATTTTGTAAAAGAAAAGGTTTTCAAATGAACAACCTGCTAAAATGTAAAAGCAAACCAAAAAGCTACTCTGTTACCGAGAGTTAAAGGAAGGAAAGAATAAAAAGTATAAGGAACAAGTTCAGTCAGTTGTGTGTACTTGTTGTATCCCAGTTCAAGCATCTCGTGTGTTTTCATGTGATTTCTGAAGATATCAATGCAGAAACATTTGGAACAGAAAGCTTTCTCTGCTCTGAGCTTTGTTATATGGTCACCTTTGTATTTAAGTTGTCTAGTCATAGATGGGACAGACGCATAGTGGCTCTTTGTTTAGGAACTAAATAAAAAGTGGATTTTCCGTAATATGTTCCCTTTAATTTGGATTATCTGTTGGATGTATAATTCATACACTTGTGCTAGTCGTCTCTCGTACGTCTTCTTCCGTAGTGTCTGGGTCGTGGGGGCAGCAGCCTCAGCAGAGAGGCCCAGACGGCCCTCTCTCCAGCCACTTCCACCATCTCTTCTGGGAGAATCATGCGGTGTTCCCAGGCCAGCTGAGAGATATAATCCTTCCAGCGTGTCCTCAGTCGCCCCCTCACCAGATGCCTAAACCACCTCAGCTGGCTCCTGTTGACATGGAGGAGCAGCGGCTCTACTCCAAGTCACTCCCGGATGACCAAGCTCCTCACCCTGTCTCTAAGGCTGAGCTCAGCCACCCTGTGGAGGAAACTCATTTCGGCCCCTTTTATCTTGTCTTGATCTTGTTCCTTCGGTCATTAACCAAAGCTCATGACCATAGTTGAGGGTTGGAATGTAGATCGAGAGCTTCGCCCTCTGGCTCAGGTCTCTCTTCACCATGCCGGGTCGGTTTGGTGTCAGCATCACTGCCGATCACTACCCTCACTCATGAACAAGATCCCAAGATACTTAAACTCCTCCACCTGAGGTAGGACCTCCTCCCTGACCCAGAGTAGGCAATCCACCCTTTTCTGGCTGAGAACCATGGCCTCAGACCTGAAGGTGCTGATCTTCATCTCAGCTGCTGCATATAATTCATATAGGTATATATAAATAATTTGTGTTTGTGGTGTTAAAAAACAAACTGACCTGATATAAAAAATGCAAAAGACATTGCTCCTATTGCTGCTAATGTAACAGCTCATCAGTTCCCAAAAAGCTTGAGCTACTTTTTGGTAGTGTGTAAGGATGACATTAATTTCAAAATTGCAGACAAATATGCTGCAGTTTGTGAAAAGGATTGGGGGGAAACTAATTTCCAATAAAATCCAAGGCCCTAAATATAAATCTTACCTCATAAAGTGACTGTAAATGACCCAAACTACTCTTAACCCAGTTTCCATGCTTTTCGCACAAACATGCAAGGAAGTGGAAGAAAAAGTGTCCAAACATGGAAGTGAGACTATTCTATGTAGAATAAAAGCAAATTGAAAATATGTAATTAATTTGTACATATAGATACAAGAAGGTACTATTTAACTATAAAAAATTAGTGAGAGATGTGTTAAATCACTGTTATAAAATGAAGAAAAAAGACAGTTTGGGAGGAAAATGTCTTTAATTAAGGAAATTATTTAACATACTTTGCAACAAATTAATCATCTGCAAGCCACAAATGAATATGTACAAATAGAAGAAAACACAAAAAAAGTTGATACGCCCCAACCTAATCTCTAATCTCCAAGCGTCACTAACCACACAGTATCTCTTCATCACGCCCGACAAGCTCTCTTTCTCCGTTGCTGACACACACCCATGCATGCATGACCACACGCACACACACACACACATGCACACGCACTCACACACCACTAAAATTATATTGGCACACTGCTCCTTTTTGGGTGTAAATAAATCAGAGCAATGTTCAAAAATACTGATAGCATGCAACACATTACTGCAGCTACTGATAACGGCTTTTTTTTGCTATCTTATATAATGTTGCAATAGTTTCACAGTGACACAGTGTTAACAGAACAGACAACTGACAGCCTTTTAAAGTCTGAATGAGATGCTGAACAAGATGGTGACACAATGTGAAATCCCACTGTGATAGGAGTTGTCTGCTGTTGTAAACGCTTCAAAAACAGCTAGACCATTCTGTTTTATGTCAGTGTAGGTATACAGGTTTGTACAGTACAAAGATTTTTTATGTGGGGATATATTTTGTAAACCTAGACTTGTAGTCTACATAGAGAATCACTTTACATTACAGTCCATTGATCTATAGACAGAGCTAAAATAAAACACTCCTACCTGTTTATTATATCGTATCATTGTATGTTATTGATTTTTCTGTTTTTCATCTGGTATTTTTACTGCTTTACAGCCAATTGCTACTTGACTTGACTTTATTTGACTATTGTTGAGGGAACTCGGATGTTTATCTGCGATCAGATGGGATGTAATACAACTTTGTTTTCCATGTATTTGATTGTAAGATAAAAGTGTCATTAGCCTCATTATGGGTTCAGAAAATCCACAGTTATTTTTACAATGGGTTAATTATTGTTACATGAATGTTACTAATACATGTATGCAACAAGGATAAGGAACACCTCCAAAGACATTGGGTAATACCTGTAAAGTCAGCTAAATAATAATAAAAGCCTGGTTCAAATTAAAGATAATTTAAAAGAAAACAAAACAGGGAAAATACTCAAGTGCAGAGTAAAGTTCTGTAATAGAGTATAAATATCTTTCCTTCAGCACAGTGACAGTCTCTGTGCTGCTAATACAATAATACTGCGTATTCAGTACCGACAAATTGGAGCTTTCCTCAGTGAACAAGCAGTGATGTTTTGTACCACAGCATCTTCCTCCTTGACCCATTGTCAGTTGTTGGCGTAACAACTATGTGCCGTACACGTCATGCTGCAGGCTGGCTTCAATATTCAGTCATGCTGTGGTAGAGTTCAGCATAAAGCAGGAAGAAGATAGGTAGCAGCCATGTTCCTCTTCAAACTGCTGAGTTCCCCTTGTCGACTCTGAGAGGGGAGATAAGAAAGGAGAAAAATAACTGCAATACATCTGTGTTTGATGCAGTAGAATTAAACATTTAATGCAAAGAGAATCCAGGTATGTGAGCAATTTAAAAAACAACAAAAAAAAGAAAACACACATGGGTCAAATCACTGTTAAAACTATCCCAGATGCATATGCACATATTTATGTACATGCCCGGGATTTGAATTTGAGTGCCCACAAATTTTAAAGCTAGATTCATTGTACCATTTTTGAGATGATTTATGAAACAAATAAAACAAAAAAATTCTATTAAAATAATTCTCATTCATAAAACTGATGATTTCACTACAGCTGGCATCATTACTTTTATAATACTGCACTGTTATGTCAGGCAACACTTAGTCTGTGTAATTCATGGAAAGCATTCTCAATCAGAGCCTCAGAATATTTGGAAAAATCCTCCGTGAGGCAAATAACTAAAATTGTTTGTCAAATATTAAATGGAAATATCAAAAGTTAATGTAAAATATGAGATGACTTTTTTCAAATCAGCGTCTCTGTTTTTATATATTCTCTACTTTATCCTCGAGTTAGTTAAGCAGATGAAAACATAGTCAGGTTATTTTGTGAGACTTTCAACATGTGGCATTACAACTTGACTAAATTGTGCAACAGTTACATATAAAATCCTTCTTTCTATTACTCTGCAGTGTTGGTGCACCATTTGGGCAACTCCCTCTTTTTTTCCTTAATTCATCAAGGAGGTGTGTCAGCAATTTGTCTCTGTTCATTTTCCCTTACTGACAGAGAACAATGGCTTACCACTTACTTAGCTGTTGTGTCCTGCAATTCTGTATCCAGTCTGTTAGCATTGGGTTGGAAGGCAGAGAGCAAAGGTTAGGGAGTGAAGTTAGCAAGTGGCGGGGCGAGTGCATTGTCAATATACATGCAATTACTGGGGATTAGTAGAGTTCTCAAGACTGCCACATGAGGGTAAATAAAAAGAAAGGAATTCAAGCACTGGTGCTCTAAGGTGTGAGTGTCCAAAGTCAAAGGAAATCATTGCGATGCATAGGGTGCAACACCTTTCCTCAAGAATATCTGACCTGTATTCATTTAAAGACGTTTAGACTTTTTACAAGCATTAGATCAGGTCGATCTGTGTTTTTCAGACTCCACATAAACTCAAGGTAAAAGACAAAGCTCTTTACATAATAGAAAGAGTCTATTTCAAATGAAGTATCAGCAGGTGTGTCTATCAGGGAGCTGATGAGCTGCAAATAGACCCTTTACCTTCTTTACAATGTACATTTGAATAGAAATAGCTGAACAGGAAGTGATCATGCAGAAAATCTCTGGAGAGGCGACCAGTTGTCATGGACAGGACTGTCTTCTCAGTAGCAAAGTAGTGTGGCGTTGTTGCTGGTTGTCTATTCAATATTACCAGTGGTTAATGTTTTCTTTTCATTATGAAGGTTGTCCTTCCTTCACCTTCACCAGCTTCACAGCAACAATACCTTAGTGTTATTGTGTCGACTTCGATCTTTTTTGTTCTCATGTCATTATAGTATTAATGAGGCCACACACCACAGTGTGTTCTGCACCACTAGCTTGATCAAGGGCCAGTGCTATTTCCAAAAATGCTTCATGCTAATAGTATCTCACTTACAACTACAGACTGTATATAGACATGGACAAAGCAACCGGGACTCAAAACTCAGGCCAACACGGAAGTGCAAAAAAGTGCAATGACGGCCACTAGATGCTGGTTCTAGATTATGACTGTGTGGTAGCATCTGCTCTATTCTTTGCTGTGGTCTGCTGGGGCTGTGGCAGCACTGAGAGACAGGAGGAAACTCAATGAGCTGGTCAGCAGGGCCAGCTCAGTCCTGGACTGCTCTCTGGAGTCTGTGGAGCAGGTTGGCGTGAAGAGGATGTTAGTCTATTCTCCAATGAGAACAGCCCTGAACTTGAGTCTCATACACACTGGTCAGTGTCCTTGGGTTCAAGGGTCAGACCTGCCTCCTCACTCTTCATATCCAAATATGGTTACTTCTGGCTGCATTTGAACATGGCATTGTTCAAATGCTGCTCTCCTGGCTTCAAAATGAGAGACCACAAACCAGCGGGTAATGTTGTGTTCACTTTGTCCATTGTACATACAGTCTATGCTTGAAACTGGCCGTCCACCGAAACTCTGAACCCTTTCCAATCATTCACACTGGCAGTGAAATTCCTGTTTAGAGTCTCTTCTTCTATGCATCAAACCAGCCTAACTTTGGGAGTGACTGTATAAATCTGGTTGTTAGTGTAAACTACCACAGGGTATACACTGCATGTTTATTATACTTCAACTAAAACTATCAAAGATGTTAGGTAAAATGAACCAGTTTACAGGGAAAGCCACATCACAGGCTGAGACAAACAATGAAATCAATAACGGGCTCAGTTTATGTTGGATAACAAGGCAGCCAAAGGTCAGTCAAAGGTTAGTCCCAGCATGAGAAAATTCAAAGTAGGAATGAGGGATTTTCAGGGTTTACATAATTAAATAATCAATACAGGCAAGTTAGGCGATTTACCTCATGCATGTAAATTTGTGTATACCCTTCTCCTCGTCATACCTTGGGGCAGAGTGAGATGTGTAAACATACCTATTTTAGGTATTTGGAGTGAATTTATTTTTTTTGTTTTACCGTGTTTGTTTACTGCATTTGTTACTGCATTTCTTGAGTAGCAGTCCTAAAAAGGTATTTGTGTCTATGACGTACTTAGAGCAGAACTGACGACAGCCTTTTGCTCCATGGCCAGTCAAAACACACGCACACACGCACGCACACACACACACACACACACACACACACACACACACACACACAGGTACCTATGGATTCACATCACATCTGTCATGCTTGCACAACATACTTTGCATGTAAGTCATATGTTATTTAACTGTCTAACATTCTATAGACATGACAAACAGGTTTCAATGATCAGTTCAAACTGGCACAACCAGTGTGAGATTTAACAAATCAGAGACGGCAGGCCAGGTGACTCCTTTGGTATTCTGGGTCATATACAGTACCTTCCAAAAATAATCAAATAAGCACAAACAAGTTGATTACACAATGGGAAAATGCCACAGGGCAGATAGTACTCTTTCCACCTTGTGTGGTTCCCAAAAACCAGAGTGCAGTTACATATATTAAATACTGATACAGTTTCACTTACTTGAGAATACTGGGTGGAATGTGAACATACTCCATTGGGATGATTTCTCCAAGTTCCTGAAGGCTGTGCACATACTTGATTTTACTGCTAAACTTTGAGCTGTAGAAACACATCAAACACAAAGATTTCTTTGAGAGACATCTGTGTAAATCAGTTGATTACACCACTGTGATGGAGTAATTGGATATCCAATATATTCATCTCTTATTTTTTTAAACAGTTAAATAAAGTGCCATCTGTATGTAAATTACAACAACAAAACCTTATGAAGGGTCTGGTGATTCCCAGCAACGTCCGTATAAACCAGGAAGGATGAACAATGATAAACATCTTCAGATTTTTCTTTAGTCTGTGGGACAAGAGGAAAGACAGAAGTGGTGTAAAATACTAATATTCCCTTAATAAGTTACTAATTACTTATTAATAATTACAAGTTGAGTACTTATTGACAATACACGTTGCCAGATATAAGGAAGACTTTAGAACTTGTAGTAGTAGAATAAAATGGATCTTTTTTTCCTTCTAAAATTAGGTTTTTTATCTGTCTAAAAAAATAAGTGCCAGCCACGGCAGTCAAATATCTGAGGAGAGAAAGGCTACTGAAATGATCAATCGTATTATTTTATGCATGTTGTAACATTTCATCCACATGGGGCTTTGTTCACATATCACTCTATGTCATCTACAGTCCACCACTATATTTGGGTGGGAAATGTATGTGCTAATACAATAGAATGAGAAAAACCTTATCCATGTTATGTACACAATTTTGTGTTTGCAATCCTCCAGTGCCATTCATCACAGTTTATAGATATGATAACTACAAGTGTGACATATCAAACTTGTGTTGCCAAAAAGATGAATCCGTTTTAAAGTCTTTCATAGAGGAAGGAGTGAGTGAGTGAACATGAGTGACTTCTGGAATGGTTTCCATGGAGACCAGCGCTTAATTCCAGTCTCATACACATTGGAGAGAGTCTTTGGGGTCAAAGGTCAGACCCACCTCCTCACTCCTCCCCTCATATCTATATATGGTCACTTCTGGCTCCAAAAAAACAACACTGCGACATTCAAATGCCAAACGCCTGGCTTCAAAATGCGAGTCTATAAACCAACAGGTGATGTCATGTTAGCTTCATCCACTCTATATACAGTGTATGGGAAAAACTTTTCTTTATATGAGAGAGAACTAAGATATTACCCAAGCAACAAATTATTACATTTTGGGAAAGATCAGATCATGGTAACCTGCCAGATAAAAATCCATTTTAATGGCTGAGTGTTTTAATACAATAATGTTGGCATTTCAAAACAAGAGACAGTGTTCAGTCTATAGCATTAGTTCAGCTGGATTATGCCATAGCAGAGTTTTGTGATCTCTGACTGCTTTCTACTTGATATTTTTGCTTTACAATAAACAGTTCTTCACTCAATCAAATCAACTAATCTGGTGGGGAAAAAAACATAGCGCATACTATAATAATCCAAATAATGGAATGACTGTATTGTATATTTTTAATTATTTTATTTTATTTAAGTTTTTGTTTGGGGTAAGTGTAACACATGACTGAAACAAAGAAAATATGTTACTAATATTTAAATATGAATCAGAACTGTAGGAGAATGTAAAATATTACAGTGTTGCAACATCATACATCAGGCATGCTGTATATATTATTTAATATTACCTTCTGTCTATCATTTGGTAGCACCTTTTCATCCAGGTAAAACCAGGCATCCTCCTGCGAGGGGTGGCACCATTCAGATAAACAATCATGTAATCTTCTGCCACCATCAGCTCCAGGGTACTTATTACATACCTACACACACAGAGACAATGGAAAACACTGACTGGTCAGTGGTTGCACATGCACAAAAATCTGTTTTCTTGTTAACTCAATGGTATAATAATAACACTTATTTTACATCCACATTTAATTTGTCAGTTCAGGTCTTGGGCTTTTTCATGTGGTTTGGACTAAGCCCCCAGTTCCACTAAGAAAATATCAATGCTACAGAATATGACGACAATTTATAAATACAGTACTTCTAACTTTGTTTCCAACAGTTCAGAGAATTCCCTTTCTTGTTTCAACATGACAAGGTTTTCCAAATTTAGCGTGCACGGAGCCTCAACTTCAACTAAGCTCCGGTCAGTCTTCAAAATGTTGTGGAAACCCTGCTGCTGGTTGTCAGCTCGAAAATATATGTAGCTGTAATGTTCAGAAGTCAAGATATTTTGTTCTGCACTGTCCATGTGCAACTTTACTTACAGAAAAAGGTTTTCCATTACATAATTGTAATTGTCACAGTCGCTGTCTGGCAGGAAACATGCTGCAAACACGATGATTGCATTTTGTTCAGCATAATAACCTGGAAACAAACACAAACGGAAGAGTCACATTGGGTATTACGTGCTGATTTTGTTCTGTATGCAACCTAAAAAAATCTAATCAATAATTGTGATCCACCAATTCAAGGAGCATTAGTTGCAGCAGCATCAGTAGTAACAGCAAAGATTCAAATTTTCTTTGTTTGAGGGAGACTTAACTTCTCTTCACTTTCCCCCATCCAATGTAAAAGGAGCCCATAGGACAAAGTGCAGGAGAGAGGGCTGTCCTGTCAGACTGATGCATGTGTCTTCAGTTTCCAAATGAGGACATACTGAAATAAATCTGACCATTTTACTGTGGTAGTTTCTAAAAATTGACCTGGAACTGATTTACTTTAGTCGTCATGACTTTAGATGTAAACTATTCTCCCCCTTTCCTGCATTAGTTACTTCCTACAACTAAATGTGGAGAACTGAGAGGCCATCGGCAGAGATCAAATCATAAAAATCTATGAAACACGTCTGTGAAAAGTAATTTTAAGATTTTGTGTTTGTGTACCTCCATGAGAAATTACTCTTTTGTATGGTTCAATGCACTTCATATCAATGCGATGCTCCTGCTCTCCAATCACTACGCTCCGCCACAATCTGGTGTCTCGGCTTTCAGCAACCGTGTGGTCTGTGGTAGGATCACAGGACGCGGCTCCTGCACCCAGATTGGACTCTTCTGATTCCCCTGTTTGTGACAGTAATGATAAGAAAGTTTTACAAGATAACATAGAAACAAATAGAGTAATATATTTGTATTGTATGTTTGTACTGTATTTCCATGTGTGCATCTCACCATGTCTGTTGAACTCCAGCGAGTCGGCCTCATCAGGTGTGTCCAACTCGTCTATGTTGACATCCAGGTCATCCCCAGTATCCAAGGCCTCGTCCTCAGTGTCCAGGGCGTCTTCTGAGAGAAGAGACCCCTCACTGTGGTCCAGTGACACATTCATTGGTGGAGCTGTCAACTTTCTCCGTTGATTAGACCCCCCGGATATATCCGCTGAGGATGGTAGATCTGTTCAGACAGAGTTAATTGTTAGTTGCCATTGTCATTGTCACTTACTGGGGTGCTGGTCACAGTTGTCATTAATTGTTAGTTGCCTAATTTGTTAATTTTTCTTTAAGATTGCGATAAATTATGTGAGACCCTCAGGTTTTTATTACAACAAAAAAGGGGTAGGACTAGATAAGTTCATCCTACACCCTTTCGAATAGGGTATGAGTACTTATGTTGTTACGAAATTGTCTAAGTTGTTGTCGCTTTGGTTTCTGCCTAAAGCATTTTGTATATTTTATTTTTTCTCTTTAAACCTGTTCGAATAAATAAATTAAATTAAGAGACAGAAGGCAGAACAATAGAGTTTTTATGTGTATAAAAAAGTACATTATAGCAAAAGTTAAGCATCTCTTACTAAATCCAAGTAATTCTCCAACAGCAAAATTCCTTTAAAGTAAATCAGCTTGAATCTTTTACATTTAGGTTGCAATAAAAAAATTACCAGAACTAAAATGTCCAGAGATGTTAATTAAGGAAAGTAATACACATTTCAGTTATCTCTCTTTTTATTTACCTTCTCTGTTATCCATGTCCTCAGCAGCTTCCTCGCTGGAGGCCATCTTCACTATCATCCCTTCTGCATCAACTCCTTGTTGGGTGTGTCTGCTCAAAGGCACAGAAATGCAATAATGAGCCACAACATAAATGATCATGGCTATAGCCACTGCCACCAGGGGCACAACTACACAGAATATTGGCCCAAACAAGCCAAAGACAATCATCTACAAAGTAAAAGAATCTAACTGCTCCCATGACATTGAATCACGAAGAGATTCAAATCGGTTTATATCACTCTGCAACATAAAACATCACAGAAGTGACAAAGCGGATGGAGAAAATAACTCACTGCTTCATTCCCGGGTGCACGTGTGGGCCGAGGAAACAATACTGAGCAGTGTTGCTACCTCCCCCCAGCCAAAGCCCCTCTAACAGACTCTGATTAGCATAAAGCCTGCTAACAATAGAGAGAAGCAGTACAGAGACCAGGACACATGATTCTCCACACAAAGACATGGATGCACACAAGTTCTCTTTTTTTCCTAATCTCTGTTTTATCGCATGCACCTTTTCCTCATCCTGTTTTCTCTGAGCAAGAGTGACTGAACCAGGTTTTTCACAATAAGTCACATGATCACTTTATTATGGAAAGGTCTGTTGTGTATCTATGCAAACGCACATACACAACACAGAGTAAAAAAAAAAGGGGAGGGTTGTGTATTTCAAAACGGGGCGGGTCATCAGAATTACAAAGAGGGGTAAAACAAGTACCATAATGCAAATTCTAACTGGAACAATTGAACTCCAGTACAAACACATAAATGAACAGACAGTATCCACGCTGTACATCTATGCATGTACACACAAACCGAATAATGATTTCACAACATGACTTTTGTGTTGGTCATTTCATTAAGAATAAATGTCATTTTGTGTGAGCCATAATAACACCCTGTCTTTCAAACTCCATGCCTGCAGATAGGAGTAGATCATTTTTGCTGTCCTATAATGTACTTAAATCTTTAATCCTTTTTTTTACTTACATGTATATTCTGTAATATGATGCTTTAGCAAATTTTATACTTTTACACTTGCTATACAAACTCTAGGCTGCACTCTTACAAACATAATCACAAAGTAAGACGGGTTTGATCAGTTATAAATGTATCTGTGCTGCTTCCTTGTGGTTAAAATGAGTACTGCAGGTCTTAGCAACAGGTAAAGGCATGGGAATCCACTGTTGATTCTTCTCTTTAACTAATATGTATTATGGACTGTAATCATGTTTCAGCTTTTTAGAAAGACCAAGGAAAGTAAACTACCTGTAATAACACTGGCTTGGCAAAGCTGGGTTACAAAGGGTACTAACTTTTACTTGACACCACTACATATTATATTTCACAAAGCAGTGCTACTGTGTTACTGAACATCCATCAGAGTAAAAACTCACCTTGACAGGAGAAAGTGACCATATCCCTCTGGCACATACCGAGCATGATCTTCTGTCCTAGGGTGGACATCTGATTGGTAGAAGGACTGTCCGTCAAACTGATAATGAGCATGGTCTGACTCATAGTGACCCTGGCCATCAGTGTGATAGTCAGAGTACTGGTTTTCAGAGTTGGGGTCACTTACGTACTGGCTTTCAGGTATGTACTGACTCTTGAAACCTGCATCATCCAGGCTGTAGTGGGCATTACCTCCAGCTTCAAAATAGTTATCAGTCTGCCCAGATCTGTACTGTATAGCTGTGGCATCAGTTGTAAACTCAGCATAGACATCTGTGGTGTTTTCCTGACTGCTGGATTTGGTATCTGCACAGGCTGCGTAGGTGCACTGGTTTTCAGTTCTTTGGTCAATGTGGTGGTAGTTGTAGCCATACTGGGTTTGACCCTGAGTTGTGTTGTGACTTTCTGTCCACTGGTAGGCAGCATTTTCATTGGTTGGCTGGGATGACAGTTGTGATGTCCCATCTTGATGTCTTCTTTTATGGGAATAGGGAATTGGGGATCAGTACAGAAAGAAGGAAGAATTCAGAGAATTAAATATACATTAACTACAGTGATACCTGTTCACACTTTTGGTACAACCTTAATCTATACATCAAACCTATGTTATCAAATTCTGTTAAATGCCCAATATACTATCGTGTGGACTATTTAGTCACTTGGAAGATCAATATTTGTTTAGGAATTTCTTCAGCTTTGTTCAGTAGACTGGTGTGTGTCAGGGCCAATGCATAGAGATAAACAACAATGCAGGCTCACACTCATACTTATGGCCAATTTATAGTAATCATTTAACCTAACAAGTATGTCTTTGGACTGTGGGAGGATGTAAGAGCACCCAGGGAAAAACCATGCAGGGGGGAACATGCAAACTTCACACAGAAAGGTCCCAGCTGAGGTTCAAACCAAGACTTTCTTGCTGCAAGGCGACAGCAACCACTGTGCACCTAACAAACACAGACATAAATATATACCGTATTTTCCGGACTATAAGCCGCTACTTTTTTCCGGCGCTTTGAACCCTGCAGCTTAAACACCGGTGTGACTCATGTATCAGCGGCACGAAGCACGTTGGCTTTTTACAAGCTAGCAAGCTCCGTGCCGCTGATACATTTAGCCTCGTCACATCAGACCCCGTCAGAGTGGACCACATGAAACTGTTCGAATAAATTCAATAGCGGCTTATAGACAGGTGCGCTCAATAGTCTGGAAAATACGGTAATACTGTATGTCTGGCAATGTAAAATTGAAGCTACACGGACAACTTTTATTCTCTGTTGCACTGGGTATTACCTATGCACACACTCCCACACAGGTTTGCACACATACACTCACACCAACACCTTGTAAGAGAACTAGGGGAGCTGTTTCCATTAGCTGTGGTGGGGCTCCAGCTGTAATGAGGCAGGTAATGCATATTTAATGAGGCGTAAACAGATTTATAAACACACGCGCGCACACACACACACACACACACAAACACACGCGCGCACACACACACACACACACACACAAACACACACAAACACACACTCAATTCTTCAGGAGGACCTTCTATCTTGATTTGCACAGTCTGTTCAGTGATGCTAATATTCCTTTGACAGACTCCAGTGAGGAAACTGCAGAGATTCAAAACCCAGCATAAAACTAAAGGAAAGTAAGGGAAGGGGTGTTTGTGTGTGAATGTGTGTGTGTCTTTTAAGTCT
>OOFC01022687.1:0-28495 GCA_900323345.1 Pseudochromis fuscus
GAGTAAAAACAACACAGAACTGAAAACATCAAAATATACTGGGAAAAAAACAAAACACTGAGTAAAACCAACCAAAATCTTTGGATACTGGCTAAAAACAAGAAATACTGGGCAAAAATCCCTAATTGTTGGGTAAAACCACTAAAGTGTTCGGAAAAAACAACAAAATATTCACTAAAAACAACAAACTACTCGGCAAAAATAACAAAATGTTGGGTAAAATCATCAAAATGTTGGGCAAAAACAATAAAATGTTGGGAAAAAGCAAAAAAAAAAGTCTAATAATAAAAAGTACTGGACAAAAACACAAGACCACTAAAATGTTGGCTAAAATAAACAAAATACTGGGTAAAAACGGCTAAATACAACAACATATTGGGCAAAGACAAAAACATATTGGGCAAAACCAACAAATACTGGACAAAAACACAGGACCACCAAAATGCTGGGTAGAAACAAGCAAATATTTTCTAAAAACAACAAAATGTTTGGTAAAAACAACAAAATACTGGGTAAAAATGCTCAGTAAATACAACTCATGTTCCTGGTTTAAATCAACCCAGCATGTAGTTAGTCATATTTTTACTCAGTCCTAGGTTTAAACAACACATTGTACTAGACTCCAATTTGACACGTCTGCCACATTGTATCTCAGCGATGACAGTAATCATGGTGATTATCATAAATGTCCGATGGCTTCCATCATACTGTAACAAACTGTAGGGTAGCAGACAAAGAAGAAACCCGCCTGCTGGCTGTGATGTTGTGGCACGCTGCCAGCTTCACACCTTTCCCACCTGTCAACTTATAAGCACTGCGCACCGTGGTTGTCTTTAAAATGAACAAAAATTAAATGGGAGGAAACAGATGGGCAGGCAGGAGCTGTGTCTGCCCAGATGGCATTGGATTGACAAAAGAGCAAAAGTCTTTAAGCAATGACTGTTGCTGTTTGCTGAGAGATAAAGAATTTTATACTTACAGAAACGCGTGTTTTCTTTGTCCTCGGGTTTACACAGGAGCCCGACGTAATGGCTTAAAACAGAAGCTCATAATTGAGATGCCAAATCGCATTAAAGGCTTACTAATGTCTGAAAAGGTGATGCCAGCCCAGTCGCAGCGACATGACAGCAGCACAAACTCATATACATTCACAGTATCACACACTCTGCAGTGCAGGTGTGTACCTGCTGGGAAACACATGACATTCTCCTTATGAATGTAGACACCGTGAACTGACATCATAGGAAATCAGTTTTCACTCTGCCAGTTAGTGAAAGGAAAGAGTGGGATTTTTGAAGACTACTCTGGAAAATAACTTTAGACAACAAGAGACATGTACAACAACCTGCTTTGTGAAGAAATACTGCATCATTTTTTTCTAATATTTTATCAAAAAAACTGCAAAAGTGTGTAGTAGTACTGTTTTACTCATCTGCTGTGATTTATCAGACCAGAGATCCCAACACTGGGCCAGGTCAGATAGACAGGTGATGGATCAGGTGTTCAGCAACACAACTTGAACAACGCAAACTTCAATATTGTTAACTCCAGTGACATGCATCACAAAAGCCACTGTGTTGCTATAGGAGGAGCAGGTAAAGATGGGTCTGCATAAGCAACCGGTCTGATACAGTACAAGAAGAACTAGGAAGGCATCATCTACCTCGGATCTCCACTGAATTGTCTCAGATTGGCGACATCAAGCTGTGTGGGTGTATCGAGTTCAAGAAGTGACAAACTTAAGAGCCCAAACATTTCACTGTTTTTTTCATCTGTACCAACTACTTCTACTTCCTCTCAGGCTTGTAGAGGGTGTGTGGCTGCCCCCTACTGACCATCTTTTGATTTTGCCCCAATTTTTAATCATTTGTTTCTTGGGTAGGCGGTGCAGTGGTCACCTGTCACCTGTCTGGGTTCCAGTCTTGGCTCAGACCTTTCTGTGTGGAGTTTGGATGGTTTTCTTCAGGCACTCCTGTTTCCTCCCACAATGCAGACATGCTTGTTAGGTGAACTGATGACTCTAAATTGACCATTGGTGTGAGTGTGAGTGGGTGATTGTCTTTACGTTTGCCCTGCGATAGGCTGGCAACCTGTCCATTGTGTACCCTGCCTCTCGCTCGTTGACAGCTGGGATAA
This sequence comes from Pseudochromis fuscus, assembly GCA_900323345.1. NCBI lineage: Eukaryota > Metazoa > Chordata > Actinopteri > Pseudochromidae > Pseudochromis > Pseudochromis fuscus. Next base: position 2,137 of record OOFC01022687.1, read on the forward strand.
GCAGATCAGTGCCTTGCTCACCTCAGCAGCACCCTGGAGGTGAACTGGCGCCTCTCCAGTCCACGCCCCATTTTTTTGTCTGTGCTGGGACTTAAACTGGCAACCCCCTCAGGCTTCCAACCACTGAGCCGCTGCCGCCCCCAAATCAGACGGACGGACCAACACAGTCGTCCTTGGAGAAGGTAATGACCAATAAATTGAGATTACGATATAAATCAAGTGGAATTCAACAGCTGATTCGATGCCGTGTTGTTTCCTTTAGCTCTCATGTGCATATGAACACAGCGTGGTAACTAATGAAAACTACCATTTAGCTGTAAATGCACTGAATGACTGTGCTGCTGCTGAAAACTGCCAAGCATGTATAACATCAGAGTTCATATTAAAGGGTAATGATTTCTGAAAAGCTCGTGTAATACACCTGAAACTTCCTGTCCAAGGACCTTAGATTATAAATAATGTACTGTCAAAAAACTAAGAGAAAGGTCTTGCTGATGTTGATTCAGAAAGTCTGTTCTCAGTGGCCAGAAGTCCAAATCTAATTTAAAATGCTGATAAGTGTAATTTCCTTGTGGAGATCTCGCTGTGCAGTATTCCAACTGGAAATAAGCAGCAATTTTAACTCCCACTGAAGTGATGCTGTTTCAATCTTCACACTGAAGAAGGTGGAGAAATGAGGAAGACCAGGATCCATGTTGGAAGTTCCTTGACAGGAGTCACAGGAAGTCTGCCTGTTGCCTTCGACTATAACGACGAGGTTCACACTCGCACGTCTGTCCAGGGAGAGTGAGAGAAAAGTTTCTTCACTACATTTTCATTTGCTTCTGTTTGAAATTAAGTTTTGTGTTAAAAACTTTAACAGGATAAATAGGGTGAATCTTACATTCTGCTGCTATTAAACAGGATAAAAACGTCGGCTTGCTTGCCCCTTAGGGCCTGTTTTATGCTCTTTTATTCTCTCATCTTAGCCTCTTAATTTTTTATTACCTTTACGAGCATCATTCATTAGTGCCCTGTGTACCCTCACTGCTCCAATGCACCAAACTCCCCTTTGGGTTTATTAAGGTTTCCTGTCCTGTCCTGTCCTACAGCAGCTTTGCACTCCTCCTTAGTAATTGAGGCTGATATGATGGGTGTAAAACAAGACACAAGACTTTTGGGGTTTTGTCCATACAGTAGAAAAATGCAGTAAGTGCTAACACTACAAAACAAAAGCTGGTTTTGTCTAAGATGTACATAAATGAAGATTAACTTTTCAGGAAGCTGTGTCTGCAAAGTACAGACGTCACCGCACAGACATCCAAACCAAGTGGGACAGATGTAGTTGCGTTGCACAAGCTCTCTGTGAAAGATGAAATCTGCAAAGTGCAAACCAGGTTTAAATGGTTATTTTTATTTATTTTGAGCGCTTATAAAGCCCTCCCTCACTCTTATTAATATTTCCTGTACAGTTATACAGTGTAAACCCTTTATGTTCTCTTAAATATTAGGTTAGATTTGTTGAAATGATGTATATAAACACAGTGTTTACATACTACGCACAATATTGTCCTGTGTATGACATCATCTGGGCCGCTGCTTTGCTCAATCTGAGCCAATCAGCACCCAGGATACTTAACCACGTGCTCTGATTGGGTAGCCATCTGCTACTAGCATCCCATGTGTGGCGACAGAGAACTACAGAGACGAGCAGTGATGACGTCAGCTAGGCGACGGAGCGTAACGTCAGGTAGCGGCACAGTTAGCCACAAGCTAGCACAGGCAGTGGAGTGGTCAGATTTATGATAAATAAGCTGGAAGTTACAGTTGAACTTTTTCAATAACATGACACTGTGTATGAAATCAACAGGATAAACCACCTGAGGAAGTATGTAGCAGAAATTAAAAGACCGACTGTCGGCAGAAATCCACGAACCAGCGAAAAATCTGAGATATGTATTTAGATGTTTGTATATAAAATCTGAGATAGAGTGGAGTGGCTAAAGTCGAAGCACGATATCGCGAGGGATTACTATACTCAAATTAAACAAATCAATTTAAAGGAGCCCTGAGATCAAATCACAGACTTTATATAGAGTGGACGAAGCTAATGTGTTTGCTTGTGAACATTGCCAGGAGTTCGGCATTGGAACGTAGCCATGTTGGTTTTTTGAAGCCAGAATTGACCATATTTGGAAATGAAGGGAGGAGTGAGGAAGAACCCCAGAACACGGTCCAATGTATGAGACTCAAGCTCAATCAAAGTAACGCTACCCTTGATTCTTCCTTTGTTTGAAGCCTATTATCTGCTTAATGATGAAATGATTTGGCTTCAGTTTGGAGACCTGGTTGCTTTGTACATTTCACAGTAAAATCTAGCCATCACCTCAAACATCCACACAAACTGGGATGGATCCAGTCAAATTAAGAGATCAGTCTAAAAGAGTCCTGAGATCAAACACACATTCATACAATCTGAAAAACCAACATAACAGAAAAAATACAATAAAAATGTCAGAAAAAGAAACACCTTCTGTTCACATAAAAACAAACCAAACAATCCATATTATAAATCTTTATCTTTACAAAAGTGATATAAAGGTCAAATAAATGGCTGCACACTATCCAACTGTTTTCTTTCATTTTAAAAATACCTTTTTGTTCCCTCTCCAACTTTGTCGCCACATGCAGCCTGCTGAGCATGTGTAAGACGTCTGGAAATGTATTTTCTTCTAACCTGATTATCTGTCTTGTTGGATCAAAGTTTAGTTTGTACAATATAAGAAGAGGCTGTCATTAGGAGCTGCACCAGGTAGCTGAAGATAGGGGGGATGAGGTGTGATTAGATCAACTGCAAATTTAAATATGTCACAACTATAAACGCAAGATTGTTAAAAACATTTCATGCAGTTGATATTATCAGTGTGAGATGTTCAGCGCACACATGAAATTACTTTGTTGTGAGTTTGTTTACCTGCCTCATCGTGGACCTCCGCTCTTCAGCTGAGACATAAGCGAAGTTTTATGTTGAATGCTAAAATTTTTAGGTTTTAAATTATTAGTTTGTGAGTTGTTTTGCTTGGAAAAGGTCAGTGATTTACCCCAAGAGAAAAACGTTTTCTGCAATATTTGCAAATGTAAAGCTGAATTAAGCAATATTTTTGTACATACAGTGTCAAGACGTAGCCACAGGCAGAGTACAGGCCAAAGCATAAAGGTTAAGGCTGATAATCAGTATACATGGTGTTTATTTTATTATAACAGCATAATGACTCTGCATTACTAAGTACTGTCGTATTAACAGTGGATCTAATGATCATAAAACATGGATCGTTATTTTCTCGTTGTTGTACATCAACAGAAATTTGCAGATGTTTCTGTGAGTGTTTTGGTGTCTTTCAGCCACATCATGTATATGGACGAAAACCAGGTCACAAAGTGAAGCCAAAAAAGTGCAATACCACCACTGACCACTAGATGCTGGCTCCTTAAAACTCTGGCTTCAGTTGACTTTAATTCAAAGTTCGTCATTTTCATTCATGAAATACTCCACAAACCAACAGCCATGTCAACTGTACATAGTAGTCCATAATATGAAAAATCAGTTAGTTTTACTTTCATGTGGACAAAAAAGAAAAACAAACAAACAAATAAAACTTAGCGCAATGATAATATGCTAAAATACTGGAACTGTAGGATCGACTTAAATTCAATAGAACAGAATGGACTTACATTAATGTCTGGTTTATTCATCAAGTGTAATAATAGGAAAATCTTAGCTTTATTTAATTTTCTGAGTCTAATTTTAAAATGTCTTCAGGCATCAGAAGTTGCCTGTACTGAATAAAATATTAGCAGCATTAATGGTGCTCTTCTCTTAGAGTGTAAATCTGAGCCTCATTTTTTTCTATTTCACAGACTAACTTTTAACAACCAGGAGGAAAACTGTGTAAACAAAAAATCCTTTCTTGTCAAAATGTCTTTTTCTGTCCTGAATTGAGCAACACTGAGTTCCATACATCTTGCATAAATGAAGACATAAAATAATATACTTTTAAATCATAGACTGTATATTGAATAAATGAATGTAAAGTCACTTGTTGGTTTGTGGACTCTTATTTTGAAACCCAGAGTTTAGGATTTGAACATCACCATGTTGTGTTATTGGACCAGAAGTGACCATAGTTGGATAAGGGAGGAGTGAGGAGGTCCAATGTGTATGAGACTGGAGCTCACTGGTGAAACCACCTGTAAATCAGACTAGAGCTGTCAATCAAACTAACCACGCCCCTTAATCTTTCTCTTTTTGAAGCCTAATATGTGTTTACTGGTGAAAGGATTTTCAGATGGACCAGATCACTGAGAGGAAGAGTTGACTTTACCTAATGACATCAGAATCATGTGATCATTTTTGAACTGAAGTCATTTGAGAGTTTTTTACCTTCAGAACCTAGTGGCCATCAGTGGTATTGCACTATTTGTACTTAGGCATTAGCTTTACTTCTGAGACCCAGCTTCTTCATCCATTTCTATATCATCAGGTGCTGGACAGGCAGCATGCACAGTGTTTCCTTCAAGCTGAATGTTGGGATTTAATCTGATTTTAAAACCACTCAGATGTGTCATCACATGAACAGTTCTAGACGTCTTAATGGACATTTCATGCACATTTCCCATTATGACATATCTGGTATCTTTATTTAAAACAAAAACTGTACAGAGACTAAACTGTAAGTGGGACATATTGTATCTTTTTGTAAAATAGCCCTTCAAACATAGAAGATTGCAGATGTAAGGATGAAACCATGAAGCAGTTTCCAACATGTGCACATTTGTGCTTGTTGTTATGCAGGAAGAAGCTCCAGTTGTACTATTGTTGCTTTTCTTGCTGTTACACTTTTTCTCAAACTGCTCACTCAAGCTCCTTCAACTAAAACCCAAGTCACTCATATTGACGTCATGCTGGCCTGTTTAAATTATACGGAAAAATCATCATATTGCAATTTTATGCATGGCGTATTTGAAGATAATGATACTGTTACAAATAACACAAGTATGTCTCATTTAAATGATAATTTAGTGTCATTGTGTATTTTCGGTGCATGCAGAGAGCTGGGACAGCAGTGTGGGCTGTTTGGAAATTATGCATTTAAATGACAAAAGGACGCTCTGGCTGGGACAGCACAACAGCTCTATTCAGTTTTGTCTAATTTGAGTCAAAAGTCTTTCATCAGCTTTCGATGTAATGAATGAGAGAGCAGCCCGGGCTGTGTGCTCTACTGTATGCCGATGCGCCAATAGTGTGACAAATGGCTATGGGCCCCGTGACTACAAACACAGTAAACAGAGCCGGAGCCGCCGCCACTTCACACAGCCCCGGCTTTCCACAGGGCTTCCTCACACATCATTCATCTCCTTCATGGCCTGATGAAACCGTAGAGAACTCACAATGAGGAAGGCGTAATAGTTCATACTGTACGCTGGAAGACACAGCTGGTTTTCTGCCTCATCCCTGAAATATGGGCTTTTGTGCACAGCACTTTCCTGCCTTAGATCCATACAGAGGGACTCGTGTTGGAAAATGTAGGTTGTAAGCAAATAAACAGTGGTGAGTAGTGATTATATCAGATTTAAAATATCTCTGCTTTTTCTGGCATTTTAATGTCTTGGCTTTTATGTGAAAAAAGGGCTTTTTTTTTTTTACTACAGAAAAAAACATTCTTATGAACAATACTGTGGCGCTCATTGGATTTTTCTCCGATTGATTTAAAATGAAAAATTTGACCCTGACTGACTCCTTTTTCTGTAACAACCTGAACATTCACATTTTTCTCAGTGTGATTTTTCTCAGTGACTCATGACTGTTGCCTCAATATTGTCTCAGACATATCTGTTTGTAGTTTTTTTTAATTTTTTTTTTTACTAATTTAACTCAGTGTGCAAACAACAAAACACTGGAAAATGTTTGGTAAAAACAACAAAATTATGAATAAAACAATCAAATGTTTGGTAAAAACAGTCCATCTTGCTCAGGCAAATTAACCCAGCATGTATTTAGTCCAATATTGACTCAGTTCTGCATAAAAACCATAAACTATACATAGAAATGGACGAAGCAAGCATGTCGTCACCCACTGGTTTGTGCACTCACATTTTGAAGCTCAGAGATCGGCTTTTTATTGTCACCATGTTGGTTGTTTAGAAGCAGAAGTGACCATATTTGTTCATGAAGGGAGGCGTGAGGAGGCGGGTCTAAAACTCAAACTTGAGGTCATTGCCCAATGTGTTTGACATCTATCTGTCTATCTATCTATCTATCTATCTATCTATCTATCTATCTATCTATCTATCTATCTATGTATCATTAATTATATTATATTCAAAGCTGCACCAGTGCATTGTTTTGTGTTAACAATTGATATAATGATCATATACAACATGCGGTGAAGGGAGTTGCTCGTAGAAAATTACAGATCCATCCGTCTGCAGTTCCTCTCTGCAGCTATGGAGAGTCTGAGCGTTATTCAGCACATTGTTATTGTTTTGAGGCTCGCTGTTGTTTTTGGTAGAATATCCTGTAAACGCAGAATTGTGTGCAAGGTTTGTTTTCTTTTCTTCTATTATCTGTAAATCTTCAAATAGTGGTCACTTTTTACCCAAACTGCAGAAGTTATGCAATCTTCATTAGTTATTTATCATAATGTCCTCTGTTTGATAAGTTTAGTCATATTTTAGTATGAAGCCTCATTTTGATGCTTCAAACAGCATCAGGAGTAAAGAAACTCAACACTTTTAACCATTTCAAAATAAAAGCACACTACTCACATTTAGAGGGAGAGATAACCCTGAATTCATTAACCAGGCTTTTAATGTAAAAAGATTTACCTCTGGTTTTCCTCCATCCTATATTCTCGCCTTTGGTCCAGGCAAAAATTGGAGACCTGGTTTTAACTGAATACTGGTTTATATTTGAGGGAATATGGTTTACATCAGGGAATACTTTTGACTTTGGTTGATGGACTTTTCATCCTTCCACTTTCTTTGTGCACTTGCTGTGTGTAGGTGAGCCCTGCCGCACACATGGCTGCCATTGTTGTTGACCTACTTGAGAAAAAAACAAGTGAAGTTAGTAACATGTTTGCCTCCTCATACTCTTGTCTTGTGTACGTGTGTGCTCTAGCATCCAGTCTGACAAACTTTGATAAACACTCTTTATAAATAAATTTGACCGCAGCCATTGTTGCTAAGCAACAGGTTCCCGAAGACCTCCACCATTGTACTTTGTCTCGCCCAAAAGAGACAAACAGACAGACAGAAATTTGACTGAAACAAACCATGTAATACAAAAACAAACACGGGAAATGTGGGGAAGTGTTGTGTTCTCTCGCGCACAGCCGCTCTCCAAATGAAACGCTTGCCAGGAGGCTTAAGTCAACTCAGCTGGTAGCACAGATGCTGTCCGTTCCCTTCAGCACGGTCGCCAACGCAGGGAGCACCAAACCCTCTGTGAAGCCAATTTCAAATTGGAAAGCTGTGATTCCAGCTCAGGTTCCTGCTTGACGGCTAAGATGCCCTGATTGTTGCCCTTGACAAACTGAACACAGCCCCATGGGTCTGAGGCAAAGGTGTTATCCTGTTCATTTTCCCAACTTTTATTTCCTCTCCTGGTGCTTTAAAGTGGGACACAGCTGCATTATGTGTAACATACAAAACAACATTCATCACATCTAAGGACATATGGAGTATCTCTGTAAGAATAACACATAATTACAAGCATAATTGCATCATTGCCTCAAGATGAGGCATAAAAAATAATTCTTATATAAAACGCTATTAAACGGGTGTATTCACCAGATAATCACTGCCTGCAGGTTGAATGAAATGAGGTTAATTAGAGGGCCACTGGAGGCTGGGGATATAATAAAATAACTGAATTTGAGAGAAGTCAAGATGTGTTGTGCAAGTTGGGGATATGAGCAAGTTGACTAACTTTGGACAAGCATTGTGTTCAGAAACCTGCTGCACTTCCTGCTGTGAGAGATTGGTTATATTTTTCTTTTCAACAACTCCTCAAACCTAAAGGATAAATACTTTGTCCGTCCTTGTTAAACCTGTAACAAAGTATTTTTTGTTCTGGTCTAGAACCCTGTCAGTGGGACTAAGACGCACTAAATTACGTTGTTGTAGTTAAACTCCTTGTGTGTTATTTTGCTTGCTGAGGGGTCACTTTGGAGCCACCATCCTCACATCGTTTTTCAGATGTTTGATTAAGGAGGCACTGTGTCCGACTGTGACAATCAGAAACCGACAGTCAGCCATTCACACCCGCTTTTTGCTGTGATTGGACAGCAGGTGTGGAAGTGGATCGTGGAGCTTTTCAACTTCACTCTCAGGTTCAAAGCTCCACTTTTTCAGGTTTAATACAACTGTTACTTTTCCTTAACAATTTTTAACCCTAGTGTTTCCCTCTAACAAGCCTTAGGGGGGAATCATACACTTGTACTGCCCACCCATTAAGCCCTATCTCACTTAGTGACTTCTATCAAGTTCATCGTCCTGGGTGCAAAGATATCCTCAGCTGAACTCAGTTTTATTTCGGGAAGACAGTCAAGCTCATAAATGTCACTGCTTTCTCACCAGCCAATCAAAATCAAGAATGAGGAGTTACTTATGATTCTGGCATAGTCCTGATCCTGGCTGTGGCAACTCTGTTATTTAGTTGAGACCTTCTGCCAAAGCCAGGACCTTTCAGAGGTACATTATACAGAGGTTTTTGCAACCTAGCAATAATAAGTGTTTAAAAGAAGCAGTATATTTGCTTGTTGTTGCAAAGTAGGTGTTGTCGTAAATGCGGTTGTCAGTTGCCAACCCAAGAATTACACCAGCTTTGGAGCAGTCTGTGTTTTAAGATCCCTGTGTGAAACCCATGTTCACTTCCAGTAAGAGTGGAGAACACCAGGTAATGAGTTTTATACAGAACACTTGAGTTTTCATCTAATCACAAACCTGCAATTAACACTGAACTTTCTTTCCATGAATTAAAGCATTTTTTTAGTTCTTCAAGGTGTGTTTGAGGACCTACGGTGGCCATCAAGTGTCAAACTCCTCCACATATGATCTGCCAAAGATGTCATCAAGGAGCAGTAATAGGTCCAGTTTTAGGTAGCTATTAAGAAAATGTCTTTAAATCTTCTTTACCTGCTTATCCAATCAGGAAGCTGGAGTGTATCCCAGCTGGGAAAGGGTGAGAGGCGGAGTCACCCTGGACAGATCGCTCGTCCATCTCAGTTAAAGCACCTATAGTACTACTGTAACGTGTTGGGTTCATGGTGGTTAATGGATAACTTCCAATAAGAAGAAGAAAACAGGATGGAGATGGACTTCTTTATGCAGTCTTTACTTTCTTAACCACACTTCTGTCAACACACAGTCACCTGACTGAACCAACCAATCAGGAGCCGGAATGACCCCGCCAAACAGATGTAATGCAAATGTGAATCAAAACAGTAGATTCAACACATCAACTTAGCTGCTCATACAACAAAATGAAAAAATGTGTAAATAATAATTCTATGATCATAAAGAAATATTTTTAACAAATCAACCCAAACACATGAACCAACTCACTTCCTGCCAACCACCATTCAAACCCACATCTCCTTCCCATAAATTCCCACCTGCTTCTGAACCCTACACTTTGTTATTCAGATTATTATTTGTTCCACTTGTGGGAGTTTTGAGTATTTTGGTGAACACAAGCACCAAAGTAGTTTTTTCCCCACATGAAACTTTTATTGGCAAAACACTTTTCAGCATATACTTTTACATGATTCTGTATTTCAGGTGATTACAATACAATAAAATATAGTTATTAATACTACATTCAATCTCAGCCAATACATTCCCTCAAACTCAAACTTATTTTACCTCTTAATTGCACTTTGTTTGACAGTATTTCTCTAAACCGTCACCATGTCATACTTACTATGGTGAGAATTAAGGATGTTTGCACTTGTTGTATGTAGAAATGAAGTTAACACAGTTGATTTAAGGCATCGTACGTGTAAGCTCAAAATTCATTTTTACCGTATTTTCCGGACTATTGAGCACACCTGTCTATAAACCGTGATTGAATCTATTCGATCAGTTTCATGTTGTCCACTCTGACTGGGTCTGACGTGACGAAGCTAAATGTATCAGTGGCACGGAGCTTGCTAGCTTGTAAAAAGCTGCTGATACATGAGCCACACCGGTGTTTAAGCTGCAGGGTTCAAAGCGTCGGAAAAAAGTAGCTGCTTATAGTCCGGAAAATACGGTAATTATTATCCACTGAGGTTAAATACTTGGTCCAAAAAGCTGCAACCCCCTCGAGACATATTTTGACAAGAAATTTAAAAATCCATAAAAATTTTCAGCACAATATCAAGACATTTTCAAATGAAACATATTTAAATATATAAACAGGACTTTTAACAAAGGACGTAAATTTGTTGTGGGGAGCTTTGTGAGATATCTCCAAGGTTATAAAAGACGCCCTTCCTGAGGACAAAAAGTCTAAACAAACAATGCTTTAGAGGGAACACGTTGACTTTTTCCTCAACACGAGTGTGCAGCTTCCCCACAGTGTCATTTTTCATTTTTCTTATCTTCTGCACCTTGAAGGCTGCCACAGAGGAGAAGTCTGCAGAGCCGCGCTCCAGGAAGGCTTCAGTGGTCTCCAGAGAAAAAGTCTTCGTTTAGTATTGAACAGTCCAGTAACCATGTCTTTGAGCTGTGTCTGAGGCAATTGCCTCCTCTCTGAAATTTCCAATTGTGAGTTTTGGGTTGTGGGGTTTTCAGTATCTCTGTGGATATCACTTGTTTTTTTTTTTCTTTTTTCCCCGAATAGCACCCGGGCTTTGAGTCGCTCGCCCACAAATGTCATAAAATTGAAATTCTCCAGGATGCGTTGACAGTCGATTTGAGGAAGTAGTAAAAAAAAAAAATCAAGAAGAAAAAGATTTGTCAGGCCTGTTCACTGTTTTTATGCAACTGACACTGGAGAAATGGGAGACGCCTTATTTGCTGTGGGGTGGGATTTTGCTTTTGCTGACAATTTTCACAGTTTTGGGTTGTGCGCATCTAAGTAAGCCTGAACCACTTGATAAAAGCAGAAAAAGCAATTGCTACTGTCATCTGCAAAATAGGATTTGAGATATATAGTCAGCTATTCCTTATCCTCTGTCTCTTAACTTACAGTATGTCTAACAACACAGGCTGTTTCATCGCAGTGTGCGCTCCATATACCCACGTGGTTTCAACCCATAAAAGATGTTGGTTTTTTTCCACACCGTCTGATGGTTTTCTATCAAGCTTGGATATATATTGCAGCTGTATTTCAGCTCTGTCTGCTGAAAAGCCCCAGTGGCTTTCTGCATGTGAACGTATTGTCTCTGACCCTCTTTCAGATGGCAGAGGCTAAAGGACAGTCGAAAGAGGATCAAAGACATTTACCCTGATATCACACTGAGTCCATTCTCTGCACAGTCTTTCCAGCATGTGAAGGAAATTTATTTTTAACTTTTGTGAGAAAGGACACGCAAAGACCACAACACATTGTCAGATCTTTTGAATGAGGGGGCAGCTCACACATCTTTGTTGGCATGGTCACAACAGTTGACCTATTGGCCATCTCTGGCTTCTTATGCACCAGTTTTTTTTTCTCATCTCCAGGAGAGATTAAAAACAACGAATGTCTGTAGGTGCTGAATCACTGCTGTGATGTAACATTGGTATTGCATTACCCTCAGGCACACGTGTCAAATATGCACCAAACCTGAACATCCCTGACCTTCATCCCCTTCTGAAAAAAGTTCGTCATCGCTCTGAATTTTTTCACCACTTCCTCAAGGTTCAGGTTTATTTCAGGTTTATTTAATATATGTTCATTTTTCCAGACTGTTAGTTCATATTAACATTGTGCTGTTTGCATCCTTGCCTTGATCAACTGATTGTTTTTAAAGCCGCATTAGTCAATATTTTTAATACTGACAACGGATTGAGTTTCTACAAATAATTTAAAAGGGGTTGGTACTTGTAATAAACCCAAACAGTTTACTGTTAGCATGCAGCTGGTAGTGCGAGTGGTAGGCTACCTAAAAATTTCTTACATTGTGCAGGTGGTGGAGACCAAAAAAGAGCTAAAAGAAGAGTGAAGAAACAAATTAATGCTAAAGTTGCTCATGTCTGCTTGTTGTGTTAATGTCAATAATTTAATGTTGTGTTAAAGTTGTGTTTGTTGTGTTAGCCACAGCAACTTAAACTGTGTGTTATGTTAAAGCAGCTTTATTTTTTTTTCTCTCAATATCTTTGGATATTAAAGAAAATTCAGACAGTAAATATAAGAGGGGAGGTATTTTTGACATTTTTACAAGAATTGTCTTTTCCTTGAATCGTCACCTTATCGTGGTGGAGGAGTTTGAGAACCTTAATGACCTTGGATCTATGTTGTTGGGGGCATTTTGCCCTTGGTGGAGTCGCCTTGGCAGATTGGTCCCAGGCGATGGGCCAGACGAAGAACGGTTCAGAAGACCTTCATGATGAGGAATGTCAGGAACAAGTGTAATTGGCGTGGAGAGTTACTAGGCCTGGGGTATGGGTTGAGGCCTGGTGGCCAGGCTTTGGGGTCCAGCTGGGCCCAGCCCCAACCGGAGACATGAGCTCATCTCCCTGCAGACTCAACACCTGCAGGTCTGGGAAGGGTCCAGTGCATAGTGGGTTGGAGAGCAGACAAAGACGGGGTCTTGGTGGTCTGATCCTCAGGTATGGACCCTGGGTTTTGGAACAAGGAACGTCACCTCTCTGGAGGGAAAGGACCTGGATGGATAAAATCTCTCGGCTGGTCTATGAAGACCTCAGGATTCCCCCAGAAGAGCTGGTGGAGGTGGCTGTAGAGAGGCAGAGAGGGCTGTCTGGGCCTCCTTGCTGAAGCTGAAACTACTGCACCCGCCACCAAGACCCAGATAAGTGGAAGAAGACAAATAGAGATGAGTACAAAACTGGTCGAATGGAAGTACTTGTAGTTATGTAATACACAACTCAAACCACTAGGACATGAAAGAGGACTTCTGGGTTTGCATTTGTTTAACCCATAGACTGTATATAAAAGTCTAGCCACATGAAAGTCATCTTTGGTCTGTGGTGTTTTGAGACTGAGGCTTTAGTTTATTTGTGACCATATTTGGATAAGTGGGAGGAGCGAGGAGGTGGACTGCTGCCATGATTCTATATTTTAGATTTATCTAAGTATAAAGGTGGCAGAAGAAAGATTAATATTATATTTCCCTACATCCCATTATGTGTCTAAATTGGGTTTCTTCATGCACCACCAGCATATTATTAGTAGTAGTTGTATTTACCAAATGCATGGTGGTTTGCGTCAGTGAAGTTGTCTTTAGAGCCCAATATGTAATAACTCTGAGATTACCAGCTTAGCAGAGATTCTTTATGACCACATAGATGAATAATCACACACAGTACATCTTCCCTTCTCTTCCCTTGTACAATAAACAGAACCAGAGAGAAGCTTCTCACCAGAGTCTTGATGTCAAGTGGACTGAGGTGTGTAATCAGAGGAATGCTACTTCACTTCCACTTATTCGTCTGAGGGCTTCTACTTTATATTTCTGGCTCTTTTTCTGGTGTCCTAAATAACCAGCAGCTCACTTTTATCCTCTCTGTAACAGTTTATGTCACTGGTAAAAGTTTTTCTTTTTTTAAATTCAGATAACACTGTGACTCACCTTTCTCTTCTTCACTGATCTATAACATAAAAGCTGCAAACGTTCATACAAAATATAGAAGAAAATAATCAATCTTTGCATTTTTAATCTCAGATTACGGTTGGATTGATGGGTGGTATATATTGCATGACTCTTGGCAAATCTCCACGAACACTTGACGACAGCAATCTGGAGTATTTCATTACATCATTAATAACTCATGGTACTCTATTGTGTCAGGCTTGTTATAATTTCAAATCCCCATTTCACAGACACCATACAAACCTTTTTCTGCAGATTTTATTTCGTTTTTGGAATTTGTGTTATTGAAACTGTCAAAATCCACATTTCCACCAGCTCTGGTAACACTCAGGTCACCTGGGACACGGTTTTGAAATTGCACAAAAAACCCTGTTTTTAGCTTTTGGAGTGTGTACAGGGACAGGCTGTCAAAACATACCACTTACTATCACATCATGTAGACTGAACTCTTGCACATGGCATGAAAAACTCATTTTCCTACAGAACAGGCACTAGAAGAAATGTATATGGAAATTCGGTGTTAAAGGTTTTGAATGCGCTGCCGTTGCATCATGAAAGTGTTGAAAAATGGTAGCATGAGCTCTTATAAATAGAGACCCAGTAGTGATTTGATGTCAAAAAAATGCCTGAGGTTTTGCTCAGACAGATGCCACTTGTTTTTCCTTTTTTAAATATATATATCTACTTCAAGCTCCAAGTTTGGAACAGTTTGTACAGTAGAAAAATTATTGCAAAAGGATTTTTCACCTTGACCTGCCAAACCACCCAAAGACTAAATTGAGCAACAAAACCACTGAGCACTGAGCTGTTGCTTTACTAAAATATCAATATGACACCTTATTTAAACTGGACTCCATTACATTATACTTTGTAGTTTTTTCTGTTATGTTATGATACATTATACTCACCAAAAATTCAGTCAGATGTGGGAACACAACCGAACCACAAAGTCTGAAACAACAACAAAATGATGCTTTTTGAGACTGATGGGAACAATTATGTCAATATGATGCCCTAATAATTTTTGAGTTGGGCTGAAAATAGACCTTTTCTTTTTGTCCCTGCAAAAATATTCAGAAGGCTTTAAGAAATAAGTTTATTTGTAATATTTCATGTTAATTTTTAAGTATAAACTTGCATGTTTAAATATAGAAGATGTCGCTGACAGAATAAATGCAGTGGAGTAAAAACTGACAATTCACTTAGAAATGTGTTGGATTGGAGGTGTAAAGTAGTAACATTGTTTTCTGTGTTTTATATTGTGAAGAAATATTAACATATCTGTGAAATCACTTTGGTTCTCTACAAGAGTTAAAGCTGGAAATTATAACACGTTACAATGTGTTTATTATTACACGTTCTCCACAAGTTTTTTTTGCAAATGAAGAGAAAATAAATGTTTAATCTATGATGACAGTGATTGTCAGTTACATGGTTTGAGATCAAACTTTATTAATCTCAAACCAAAGTACAGTGGTGGACAAAATACTCAACTTCAGTACTTGGGTCAAAATACTGATACTCATGGTCAAGTCTTACTCAACTACAAATAAAAGTTATTGGTCAAAATGTTACTCAAGTTAAAGTACTAAAGTACTTTCAGAAATAATTAAGTATTCAAAAGTACAAAGTAAAAGTACATTTTCTAATATCAGTACATTGCTGTATTGTTCTCAGTGCCCGAGTCAATCCCCGACTAACGTCTGCTTCCTGTTAATGTGGTATTTTAATCTGAAAGTGCTTCGATGAAAAGAAAACTCCTTCCTGCAGAGTGTGTATAATACTTTGTTGGTTGACTGTTGGGTCTTGCTTTTTTGTTTTCAAATTTCCCATCGAGAGGCTAACATGCTGTTCAGCGTTTTAAAAAAAAACGTAAACCGACAAAATCCTGTTGTTTCCTGTCTTCCCTTTTTATTGTTCGGTTCCGCTGTCGGTCACTTCCTGCCGATTTGCGCATGCACGATGGTAACTCTACCTGGACAAACTGCCTGAAACACATTGCCAGCATAGACTGTATATAAAGTAAGTAACGACACACTTCCTGGAATGTAGTGGAGTCCAAAGTACAATATTTGCCTTTGAAATGTAGCGGAGTGAAACTAAAAGTTTAAAAAAAAAACAAATACTCAAGTAAAGTACAAATAATGAAAAAATGTTGTCAAGTACAGTACTCAAGTAAATATACTCCGTTACTGTCCACCACTGCTACCGTTTGTCTAACAGTCAACCATTATCCACAATCTTATCCTCAATATTTCACTAAGCTAAAGTGATTGCTACCACTCACAGAGAATTTCTTTGTTTGTTTGTTTTGAGGCAGTGGTCTGCAGAGAAACAGGAGCACGTACACATGAGCAGCCTCACACATGCAGAAAGCGCTGAGGGGCAGTCTTGGCCTCTGGCACTGGAAATCACAGCCACCTTGGCTCTGGTGTCTCTCGCATCACAAACCCCCAACCCCAACCTCCTACCCGAGGAGTCTCCGGCAGTGCCAGCTGAGCCCAATCTCTGCCTGCCAGCTGCACCCCCCCGGGCAGGCTGCAGCACCATGAGGCCACCATGACACCTTCTTATGTGCTGCTAAAAATGGAATCTGCCAGGTACTGAAACTTCACGCTGCATGACGACACAGTGGACACAGAGTATACTGTTTCCATGAAATGATTAGCCTGAGTCAATCTCCATAGCTGCATAAATCCCCCAGGGAATAGACAGATTATTAAATATCCTCCAGCTATACCCCCTAGTCTATAGCCCCTAACCTCCACACTAAAGCTTTTATATTTGCAGATTTTCACATGGGAATAATGTCATGACGCCTGGAATCATTCTGCATTTTCTTTTTTGTTTGGAGAAATAAAATCTGATCTACAAATCAATAGTTGTGCATACTTTGCCGAACACAAAAGTCAAAGGGTGCAACCTGCTGCAAAAATCACAAAAATGAAATCAAACCACCACAGTTATGTTTTTCACTGCTTTTTATCCACATATAGGCATATATTCACTGCATGTAAACAGTGAGCTTCAGTTCCTTATTACTGCATTTGAATCCCACTTGTCCACTTTGCAAGAGTCAATTGTGAGAAAATTTTCTCTGACATGTTTTTAGCAGTTGACAAAGACATTAGTGAGACAGTCTCAAGTGAGTGACAAAAAAAAAAATCCAGAAATCTCGGAAAGTCTAAGTGTGTAATTATGTGACTGTCAAACAGGATCGCACATGACGACTCAGTCAACCATCTCTGAACAAATCAATGTTCAGAGGTCCTGTTTGGTGGGGCTGTATGTGATTGTTGTAAATCGATGATGGCGCCAGATCTTTCTTGTAAAAGGGTTTATGCATCTCAAGAGACAAGCTGGTTAACAAAATAAAATCGATATGTTACTGACTTTCTCAGTGCATGAGAGATAGGAAGCTGCTGCAGACTCTTAGGCTGCTTCAGAAAGACAAGCCTCAAGACTTTTCTTAAGTAAATGTTAATGACAAGAAAAAGCTGATAAACCGATAAAAATGTTCCAGTTTTAACCGACAGTGATGTGAGACTTAGTGAGAGCAGTATATGTTAACAGTCCTTGGAGAAAATTTATTAAAAAGAAAAAAAAGGAAAAATGTTCAAGGACCTGAGCTGATGAGAAGATGAATCTTGGATGATACTTTGAATAGTGATGCCAACGACCCAGCTGCCAAAACAAGAAGAAATAATGGCTTCAAATAATGACTTGTTACAGAAATAGCTCTGCTTGAATAAAAAAAAAAAAGACGTGCCTATTTTTACACTGTCCTCTTCTCCTTTGTCTAATTTTAGTTAAGAATTACTCTTGCTGCCTGCCAAGGCGGTGTCTCATCCATCTGCACAAGGGTGTTGCAAATATTACAGGAACAACTTTGAGAGTAGTGATTTTTTTTTTACATCCACCTTTAAACACCTGGATTCACTCACATAAAAAAAAAAAGTCCTCAAAGTCACATCAGTTTGCTCATTCAGAGGTCAGTGTGAGCCATTAGATTACACAGAAGCTCTAGATATTTTGGGAGCTTTTGGACCATGATGTCATCCTAAAACTCACCACAGATAATGGTGTCATTGACTTAATGAGATGTTTCACCTTCGCCATACCCCCAGTGGATGGTGAGGCATTAGCTTGGTGGACAGGACACAAGAGAACCCTCCTGCCATTCAACTTAAACATTCACGGGCAAATCATTTGGCTCCTAATTGGCCGTGTGCAATTAGAGCGATTCTTCGTGCTCTGTTCACGACCCCACAGGACTGCGCTGTGGGCAAGAAACTAAGGAAAGGGTTGAAGTTTAATTAGAGGAAAATTAAGTATATTGCAGTTTTCAACTTGACCTATAGGTATGCAGAAATCCAGCAATTCAATATCAAACTGTGCTGAGGATGATTGAAAGTATCTTTACTGTGCTGCACTCCCACTGAAAGTAACTAAAACACACAGTCCAAAGAGCTGTTTGTACTCAAATATACATGCAATGAAAAACTGTCTGTGGGCGTGACAACATAACTTTTCCCCCTGTGGTAAAGAGAAAAACGTAAGCAATGCCAATGCTGACCAGTAAATGGATGTACTACAGGAAGAGACACAGCATTAAATTCACATTGAATTGATTACATCTTGACACACTTGGGAATATGTGCCTTTAAAACTGCCACCTTAGGATAATTGCACAATAAATCAGCCTAACATATCTTAAATCTACTTATCTCAAAACTGCACTAATCAATGTTTGGACATCAGCATTAAATTAAATTAAATGAAAGGAGGTGTTCATGAAGAATTAACACCCACCTCTGGAGCTCTGTGGAGGTTTTTAGTCTATTTTATTTTCTTCTTTGGCTCAAACATTTGGGTGAATGAGCTGCATATAGACTGAATGACATAACACCCACTGGTTTGTGGGCTCACAGGCATTTAACTGTCACCATGTTGGTTGTTTGGAGCCAGAAGTGACCATATTTGGATATGAAGGGAGGAGTGAGGAGGCGGGTCTGACTCTTGAACCTGAGGACGCTGCCCAATGTGTATGAGACTCAGTTTCAGGGTTGGTGTCATTGGAGACCAGGACTTTTCAACAATTTAACCACGCCCCCTTATGGTCAGATCACTTGAATGACTTGTGGAAAGAAGAAAGTACTGACTGAGTATTTCATGACTGAAAATGCAGCTTTGAATTTAAATCAGTTGACGCCAGAGTTTTTGGAGCCGGCCTCTATTGGCTGTTGGGAGTACTGCACTTTTTTTTGCACTTCTGCTTTGTTTTTGAGCCCCACTTGCTTCATCCATTCCTATATGGCTGCTCTCAACTACAACTGGAAATCCAAATACTTAAAGCTGAGATTCTCACAGGAAAAACTTAGCATCTAGGTAGAAAACCAAACAGCTTGGTGGACTTGGTGGCTAGCAAACCAGACCAAATGTTAATATTGGTCAGGTGGACAGACATCATTTACTCACCAAATTCTGAATTTTGATGTTTTTTTCCTTCACCATGATGGTCCATATAGTAGCTGTAAGTTTGCGTGCTTTTTGTTGTGATTATATTAGTTTAAAGCAGCCAATTTCTCTGACATAATGTTGTTAAGGGATCATAAAGTTTGTGCCCATACTGTAATGTATCACCCTATTATATTAGCCCATTTCCATGTAAGATATATACAGTAATTATACCCCAGCAGCTTTGCCATACACACAACTCAATACTTTAATTTTTGTTTAATTATATACTTGACACAATAACAAAAGAGATTTCACACAGAGGCTCTCAAAGTGATTAACACACACTCTCTGTTTGTCCCTATGTAAACCGCCTCACACTCAAGCTGGAAGCCAGATATTTTTAGATAAGAGTATCACCATTCTGTCAAATTAGACTCAAACGTTACGAGACAGCCAATGAAATCCTCCAAACATTCCTGCAACAAAGTCCCATCAACTAAAATGCCTTGGATAGGAGAGCCAGTGCAGCTGAATAGATCACACTGCAGGAGTAACACACACACACAGACACACACATTTTACTACTTTACCAACAGTGGGCTGTCATTCTACAAGAGTGATCCACTGTTAATGATATAAAATATAAAAAACTCTCATCTATTCAACACAACAAAGTCATCTGCTTTAAATAAAACCCAGTGAACAGTGAGAGAAGTTTTGAGTATAATATATTTTATGTTCAAATGGGTTGATGCAAGCAAATGTAATATTGTTTTGCAAAGAAAAGTTTTATCTTCTTGTGACAAGTGAGATTTCTTTTGCACCACTAGATGAAATTAAACCTTTTTTATTTTACATCTTGTAAACAGATGGGAATACACACATAACAACACACACAGACACACACATTTAACTGTAGTTCAAACCTCTTGAAGAGCAACATTTTAAAGCCAATTTAGATTATTATTTTTTTAAAGTAAAGAATCAAATATCATCAATGTCTTCCCCTACAAAATTAATCAAACACACACGTTACTAGACAATAAACAAAGTGGCTCCAAGTTGATTATTTTAAAATCAGGTTAACTTAAATTAGTTATTTTTATATTTTTAAACAGCAAAAGAATTATATTTTTGTTTGCTTGCAGGAAAAGACTGAGGTGTTGGCCTCACAGAAGCAGCAAATTAAACTTCAAAGAGTCAATCAATGCTACACCAACATGTGTTACTAAGATCTGGACATTTTATTTCTGCATTCAGGCCGTACAGTACAGTACTTGGTGTAGATGGTATGAACATAGATCATGCAACAAGAAAGAAAAAAAGGAATAGGAAAGAAAACATTTTATTTATTTAAGCCTGAGTCGATGCCCAGCAGGTTTACTCCATATTTCATCATAATGTATATATAGATGTTTTTTTTCAAAGATGGCATACGTGTCAAATGTACAGGAGCATCTCACAAACCAGATCATGGATGTCAAACAGCAGGAGACTGTATTCCTCCAAACCAAAGCAGCAAACATTAAGCTTTAACAGGAGAGGAGGCTGTGTGGCTGCAGAGTAAAGATAATTGAACCAGGATCTCTCAGGGAGTCACTGAGACACTACGGCTGCAGCTGACATTTATATTCACCGTCATTCCCTCAATTAAGCATTTGGTGCATAAAATGTCAGAAAATTGAATACCATGTTTTGAAATGTAATCTGATTATATAATCTTGAGCTCTGGGCTATTGTTTTGTGATTTTTTTTTCATCACAGAAGACAAAGAAAACTTTCACAACTGAAAAGCTGGAATTAGGGATGTTGAACGTAATATTTGTTATATTTCCTGTCACTTGTTTATCTCTCTTCATTGTCTCTGTCTCCATTGACACTGTCCAACTCTGAAGACACTGTGCTCCCAGCAGCAGAGAACAGTTATACAACTACGACCTGTGACACAGCAGCCTGGATGGCAGTGCTCTCACAGAGAATGGACCAGTGGAGATGTGGCGAGGTGTCACCTCAGTCTGTAATCGATTGCAATCTCCCTCCACTCTTGTCTCCCAGGAACTGGTCGCCCCTCCACCCAGCACTCTGCCCAGGCAGCATCGAGGATGATACCTAACACTTTGTAAACTCCCTGCTGTGTCTGGAGGTGATGGAAACCCAGTCCTCGAGTCTCTAGTGGCTCCCAGCCTGTAGGTAATGACAAAAACAAGACACAAGTTAAATGAAGTAAAGAGTAAATATATATATGTTACTGATGCACCACAGTATTCTATTATAAGAGTATATCTAACAGTATAGAATCCATACAAAAAGTATTGTATCTATCACATCTGTAGACATGTGATGGGCGGGTGGGGCTCTCAGTCATTGTGAAGTGATTCTGCAAAGTGAGATGACACAGCAGGTGATTTGGGACCCGACATTCAGCCGTCATCAGACAGATTTATACTTTGCACAACAGCAACCACATGATTTGTTTCGACACACAAATGTCTCTGACAAGGTCCCAAAAGATCAAGTACGACTGTCAGATTGCCGGAGCTCTGTCTGCGGTAGAAAAAAAAAAAGGATTCATCTCAGACGTCATCTTATAGCATCTGCCTGAGGAATATTCCAATCCTGCCATTTTTCAAGTGAGGTTAAAATAAGGCCTGTGCCACCTGCTTTACACACCAAGCATTGATGTAATACAACAGAATACAACCATATGCTGATACATTTAAAGTTTGATTTGTTAACTTTTCTTGTGCTCGTAGTTTCCTCTTGTGTCTTATGTGAAATTAATAATAGTGTTTTATTACAGTGTTGATGAGTTAGTTTCATAGGAAGGATTTGGTTTAACACCTCGGCTGAGGGGATTACATTTTCATCTGCACTGGTTTGTTTGTTTGTTGTTTTTTTACATTACAGCAAAAAGCAGCTCAATTTTTTTTTATTTTAGTTTTTGAACTTCACCATGTTGGCTGTTTGGAGTCAGAAATGACCATATTTGGATATGAAAGGAGGAGGCGGGTCTAACTTTTGAACCCAAAGACCCAAGGTGTATGAGACTAGAGTTCAGGGCTGGTCTCATAGGATACCACTCCTGTTGATCAAGCTAACCCCCATCAGAATGGCTTGTGAAAAAACCTATTGACTATTTCATAAATGAAAATTAAAATATTTGAACTGAAGTCATTTTAGTATTTAGAGTATTTTGGAGCTAGCAGAGTATTGTGTTTTTTTGTTGCACTTCCACCATTTGTGTCATTTTTGAGCCCCAGTTGCTTCGTCCATTCCTGTACACGATCCACGATGCTACCAAAGAAACAAATGATTACATTTTGGTTGAGATCTGAGGATCATAAACTGTGCAAACAGAAAAAAAAGAAAAAATTATCATAGATATTTCAACAAACTAGTGTTGATATTTCACTAGTGTTCGGTCTATGGCATGATAAAACTGGATTATGCCTATAGGTGGAGTGCTTTCTAGTTTGTATTAGTTTAATCGAACACTTTGTATAATGACAGATTTTATTTACACAGACTTTTTAAATGTAATTTCTGGTTGGAGTCAGGATACACAGTATTAGCATAAGTATGAAATGCCAAAAAAAGAGATTCTAAGTTTACTGTCTCAGTTTCAGTACATTTTAGCAAACAAACTGAGAGAAAAATATTAGTCATACTTTTGTATCAATCATCCTTGAGACTCATGTGTAGCATTCATATGTAGACTGTGATCTCTCAGTTGCAACACAGACATCTTCACAAACATCGTAATGATATAGTATCTTTGCAATGGTGTCATCTTCGTAGTATGATTGTGATATATGCTGAGTAATGCTCCTTACTTAGGTGGGAGGTGTTAAGGATGTATGTAAGGATGCACCTGTCCTGTCTGGTTCAGTCCTCAGAGACCCCCACACATGCAGCAGGCTGTGTGTCTGAGTTGTGCACAAGACTTGATCAAAGAGACTTTGACTTCCAACAACCTCATTGTTCCAGCGTTTTGTTTCCTTTGCTCCGCTGACAAATAAATGTTTCATTACTCACTGACTTCTGCTGCCAAATTTCAGCTCTTCAGGAAACTGTGAAGATGTCTGATAACAAGCATTAATGCTGATGTAATGTCCCTTACACAAAATCTCTGATTGATTGTTCCACTGGACTCTGAAAACCTGACAACAAGCTTAGAAGAATATGAGCAAGATGCTGTTTGAGGGTATATGGGTTCAGGACATTCAGGGAGAGTGAGTTACTTCAGTTGCTATCACTTTTAAAGCTTAAATCATATGTTTTAGTGACCAGATTTACTGGTTTGCTTGACCCACATGAGAAAAACACTGATTTTTGATTTGAACTATAAATCTGTTTTCGTATTTTCCGGACTATTGAGCTCACCTGTCTATTGAATTTATTTGAACAGTTTCATGTGGTCCACTCTGACCGGGTCTGATGTGACGAGGCTAAATGTATCGGCGGCACGGAGCTTGCTAGCTTGTAAAAAGCTAACGAGCTTACTGAGCCACACCGATGTTTAAGCAGCAGAGTTCAAAGCGTCGGAAAAAAGTTGCGGCTTATAGTCCGGGAAAATACGGTAATTGGTCCTGTCCACATCAAACATTGACTTTGCATGTTTTCAGAAACGAAACCCTGCCTCTGAAATGTGTTTTATGGGTTGAAGGAAAAAGATTTTAATGAACAAAGTTTTCTAAATCTTGTTTTTGAAACACTGGACAGCATCAAGAACCACATGAATTTTAAGGTTTTGAATGACACGCCTTCGCAAATGCTATGCCTGTTGGTAAAAATTGAGGATCAATGATTATGAATTGTTTATAGATTCCAGTTTTGCTGATTGAAGCTATCTGGTGACAATATTGCACCTATAAAAAGTTGGTGGTAACATTTTAACTTCACACTGTTTGGTTCCTTAATGTGTCAGACGTGGACTCAGTAATTAAGTCAAGAACAATTAGTATCATATCCCAATCTTTTGAGTTTGTTTGTTTGTTCTCCAACTTGAGTGGGAGGATGATATGAATAATTCCCGCCTCAGTGCAACAGTGGGCGCGTTAAATTCAAAAATTTATAATCAGCTGCTTGTCAGTCTGTTGATCCAAGACTCGTCAGCCAAACACACGCCAACAAACTACACACAGTTAACTCAAACACCTAGTCCCTCCCTTCTGCTGTCTGTTCACACACACACTCGTTCACACACACTCACCCTCTGCTTGACGCTCCCTCCTCCCTGACATTCAGCTGACCCACGAGGAGTCATCCCCATACACATGTCAGCAGTGTTGGCCCAGCGAGGGGCCTGTGTGCTGTGTCAGGGTGCTCCCAGAGTTAACCTCTCCACGGGCGACTCTGAGCATTAAGTAGCAATATAAATGGAAATTAGGCCTTGCAATGTAGAGAAGATGGACTGCGAGGAAACAATATATGTTTCCAGATAAGTAACATTGATAAAGATGCCATGGAAATGACTGTCTGGATTACCTGCTTGTTGCGGGGACCAAAGCCTCACAGTGAACGTCTCATTTATTTCCTGATTTATTTGTCTGCTCTTAAAATCGATTCTATATTTTTGAGGACCATCAACACCGGTAAATATTTTCTACCTGACGTTGCTGCAAACTCACTGGAAGAGAGAGAATAGTTATTTAGAGGCATCTGCTGTTAATAATTAGCTTCTTGAACAATTTCCAGTCCTGATTTCGATAAACTTTTATGAAAAGATAAAAGGTCTTTTCAAATATGGTCAGGCAGATGGTCTGTTAACTGGACCACGCCATATGACTGCTTCTTAAATTCTGAAAAGTGTTGGGATTTATTCACTGACACTGTCAAAGTGCTTCAAACTGTGAGTCGAATGCAGGCTGGGCTGGGTAAAGTCCAGAGTCTTACAGTGACAGTTTGATGCTCAGTGCCCATCAGTCAGGAAACTGTCAGGATTTTCAGAGACTGAATGACATCCAGCAGAAAAAAAGAAAAAGAAAGAAAACTTATGGAGGAGTCACCATCATAAAGTCATAACGTTTGGGTGAAGCATGGTGGTGGTGGTGTGAAGATTTTTTTTTTTAAATCTGAAGACGAGTTATGAATACAGTTTAACCCACAATCTGTGGCTTGGCGTGTGCCTTCAGGGCTTCACAGCGCGCCCCAGCAGCGAGCTGAAAGGACGTGTAGCCATCATCTGTTCAGTGGCAAATGAGCGTGAGTTCATGAGAGCGGCGGCCGCCCTCTCTCCGTGCTGCTGCCAGCCTCATGGCATCACTGCTGCTGTGTGTCTGTTATAAACAAGGAGGCAGAGGCAGTAATCTATGACTCTCTGTAAGGACCTTTGAACACAAACACTCATGTTGGTCTTTTTCCACCATTTAAGGTTTTAACAATTCATTCATTGTTGTACATCCTGAATAAATGTGTATTTACTTTGTTTCTTGTGTCATACATCTTCTCTAAACAAAACAGATGTGTGCTACTGTATGGTGAGTCACCCAGGGTGTGTACTGACACAAAACAAAAGTCAATTAGTCAATAAAATGCTGTGATCAGCTCCTTTCAGAGAATAAACCCAAAAAGCTTTTATCAAGTACTCTGTCCATTTGGAATAATTCATCTCTGCATTTGCTTTGTCTTCATTTATCTAAAAAAACTATTTTAATTTTTACTCTTAATCTGTTTTCTCATGACAGTGTCATAGACTGTTTGTAGAATAGATGAAGCTACTGTGAAGTGAAGCCAGGAGTTTGGCATTTGAATGTCGCCATGTTGGTTGCTTGGAGCCAGAAGTGACCATATTTTGGATGTGAAGGAGGGAGCGAGGAGGCGGGTCTAACCTTTGAACCCAAGGACACTGCCCAATGAGCATGTGACTTCAGGGCTGGGAGTATCACACTTTTTTTTAACTTTCACATTAGCCTCATTTTTGAGCCCCAGTTGCTTTGTCTATTTCAATGGAGTCCATATTATAGATATGGTCAGTGTCTATTTTAAGATTACTGAAGTGAAATTACCTTGGGTGGCTGCGGCTCAGGTGGTAGAGCGGGTCACCTGTGAATGGTAAGGTTGTGGGTTTGATCCTCGGCTCCTCCTGTCCACATGTCAAAGTGTCCTTGGGCAAGACA
>OOFC01022689.1:0-35713 GCA_900323345.1 Pseudochromis fuscus
GGGGGGGTGTTGTTTCTGCATAGGAACCACTGACTGGTAGAACCATTAGGTGTTGATGGTCACCAGTTCACTCTGGTAAATGAACCTCAAAGCTGAGGAGAAATAATGGCCCAAAATTAGGATTCACGTTGCTTCTTTCAGTGACCTGAAGTTATGGTCGGTGATTTGTTAATATTTAACTTGCAGCTGGTTCTTAGTCAAAAATGAGCACAGGTCAAGTGTGGTGTTTTGTGACCTTTTGACACCAATTTAAGCGAAGCAGAACGGCTCAGACTGAGGGAGATTACCGTTTGCACTTCTCTGCCATATGTAATGGTTAATAACTCTACGGCTTCTGCATAAGCTTGTCTGTGAATTTCATAGACAGATGGGTATCTAACTAAAGGGATTTATGATGTTATACAGGTTCATCTGTCTTCGGATTATGAGTGGAAAAGCCCAAGGAATAAGGGTTCTGTGTGTTTTAGGGCACACGCCAAATTCTGGGAAATACGAGTGAAGTCAAGGGATGATTTGATGATTGTGGAGATGACTATAATGCAAACCACAACCTTTTTCCTCTGTGATTCTATACCGCTTCGTATCAGTCAGCTTTTACCTTTTCTACAATCTAGACGGTGTCTCTGTCAGAGGGGGTTGATGTTGTGTCTAATTTGTATTGGAGTCATTTTTTCTTTCCTGCGTGGACACTTGAGAAGGACTGTAAAACAGGAATGATGAGAGGTCAGCCAAGTGCAGTGGGGGCTCGCTGCTCGCTGGCGGTACGTCTGGGTCCATGCAGACAGTGCAAGAAAATCACATTCACACACACACACACACACACACACACACTCACTCTCACCTGGATTGGACGACTTACCAGTAGAGCAGAAACAGAAATTCCCTTACATAGGGATATTCGACTTTACAAATTGCACTGTGTAGCTGTTCTTATAGGATTATTTCAGCATCTGTTCCATACTAGGCATATCCACCCTGAGCCAGCAATATGTTTTCTTTGAATCCTGCATGAGATTTCAATTTCAAGGAGCTTCTGTCTGCCTACTAGTCTTAATCATATATTATGGAACAGGAATCCTCTGGGTTTACTCATAAGGAGTCCCATGCAGGAGATTCCTGTTTGTTGGCTCTACTCAGCTTTATATAACTAGAATGGCCACCCATCATGGCCAGATGTTCCATTATTTTGCTTTTTTAAGAGGAGTCAGGGGCATTTTGCCTCCTAATCTCCAAAGGCTAATATACGGCTAATAAAAAAGGCACTCTGCGTAACTGTTGTCTTAACCTTGCAGTTGGCAAAGTGAAGGGTTTTCAGGAGGGCTCCAGGACACATGCAGCACAGCCAGGGCAGTGGTAGTGACTTTATTTTATAGCAGGTGGCCATCCATCAGTGTGTTGTTGAAAACTCTCTCAAAGGATTTAAATATCCATCCATCCTTCATCTATACCTGCTTATCCAGTTGGGTTGTGGGGGATTCGAGCCTATCGCAGCTGGTAATGGGTGAGAGGCGGGTAGACCCTGGACAGGTGGTAGGACTGGAACATGTGATATAAAAAATAGGGTTCCTCTACTCACACACAAAAGAACAAAATGTTCTTTCAAACTGGTCAAGTAAATAAATTAAATAATTTAATATCATATAGCATATACAGCATGTACGCACTTACTTCAATGCTACATTTGATGTGTTTAACCATCCCAGTGAGAAAATCTGTGAAGTACACAGCTAATGAATAATAATAATAATCACTATTAATAATCACTATTGCACAAAATAATACATTAGTTTTTAGTCATTTATCACTGTATATTAAATACGTTTTTTTTTACTTATCTTAACTTAACTTATCTAGTTTTGAAATACATACATTTGTTAGTGTTTAGTAATTGTGGATGAGATAAGAGGTTTAGCTGATTAAAAAAATGTAAATGTAAGCATCTCTTCAAATAAAAACATATAAACTGACTTCGTGCTGACTTTTAATGTCGTCTCATTTAGAGCACTGCTAATCTGGATGTTTTAATCTAGAAAAGTTTGGATATTTGTAATTTTTCAGGGAGATACAACCCAATGTAGTAACTACCTGATCCTGGAGAGCAAAATATAGGAATTTACAGTCCAGTCCACATTAAACCTTTGAACAGCTTTTCAGTCCAGTTCCTTAACAGGGAATAAAATATGTTCCTACTGAGGGATCATCTCCAGTAAGGAACCATTGGAGATGATGTATTTGATTACAATCAGGTGAACAGGTAGCATACTCTCCATCAGCACTTTGACGTGAGGCTCATGTCAGTAGCTGCCGAGTATTCACGACTGTTTGGCTCCCGTCACCTTGGCCACACTACGGTAGAGATGACTCACTGAGAGTGATCCTACACTCTTTTGTCAAACACTAATTCACTCTCCACCCCTTTCTTTGTCTTCTGTCATCACAGAAATGCCAAGAATAAGTGAAAACGTTAGACGTAAGGGAATCATCATTGCTGTTTTGTTACTTTTGTCTTCACAATAGCAAAAAACAAAGCAGTCTACCCCTGACTCTGAAGTCAGTCGCGACGTTTTATGACAGGACGAGAACTACAAAAAGATGAAGTGTGTATCTGTTAAAGGGAATTCCGCACATTATTCCCTGCACTTGAAGGGCTGTGACTTGCGGTTTCCTGTTCGTTTCAATGACAGTACAGTCATCTCGTACAGTAATAGTGGTTTTTGTTACGCAACATCAAGCTACTGGCAACATGCTGCAACAACAGGGCTGGTGACATGTTGCCAACGGTTACACCAGCTTCTTGATTTTCCCCCAGCTTCTTTATTGGTGTTTGGATATGACTCATTTCTGTAACACTTTGCTCTGTCCTCAACCTTTAGCTCTTTATAGTTATTGTAAAGTGGTGAGTGAGTATAAACTGAAAGCTTCAGATCAATCCAGAAATATTCATACAAAGAAGTGTAAAAATGTAATAAATAACCAGAGAAGCTTAGTTTTAATCTCACTTTGTCTCCCTATAGTTGAAGAACTCGTCATTGTTTGGCTCTTCTCTCAGACTAAATATTTCAGCATTTCCTCCACCACAGACATTTCAGAGGAGCGAAGAGTGGATCCTGCCATCCAACACTGCTTGAAGTTTTTTTTTTTAGAGTTTCCTGACGGGTAGTGACGGACCACTAATGTTTTCCAAACACCGTGTCCTGTGCTGCTTCCCTTAATCAATGCCAACTGAGGACAAGGACATACAACTGTGATCCAGGTCTAATCTTAGTTAACTTGGCCCTGTGTCAATAGCCAGTTTGATGCTGTGTGACTGACTCAAGACCCCATTGTGAGTTTGACTGAGAAACTGAACCAGAAGTCACTCTCTCACCCCCTCACTCTGTTTGTTTCATGCCTGTCCTCTTTTTAATGGCTCTTAATGAGAACCAGCTTCAGGGGCTCTTTGAACCAACACAATAAGTACAATTTCTGGCATTTTTCAGTCCTGGATATCCTGGAGGAATGCAGCCCACAGCTGTTGCGGGGGGTTCGGGCTGTCGGGATGCTTGCTGAGGTCAGCACTGGGCAAGCACTGGGGCAGGTGGGAGTTTTGAGGGTGTTGGTGTAGTGAGACAACCACGGGATGTGTTTTTTCTCTTTTTTCTCGTCTTGTCTTTTTTTAGTGGGCTGCTGGGGCCCCCTGCTGATTCATCCATCTGTAGCGCATTACCAAGGAGAAGAGGGTAAAATTAGGCCAGTTTTAAGGGCTGAAGAGTACGCACATATAACCCAAGGTCAAGATTATGTATTTTGCCTTTATACGTGTGTTGCGTTTGTCTCCAAGCATAGCTCAAAGAAACAAGTTTGACAAACAGCATGATATATTGGACCTTTATTAGTTATAATTACAATAATTTCCAGTAATTCCTTTACATTAACTTGCCGCCAGTTTGCAGATGTGAGGCTGGAAAAATGCTCTTTCAAATGCTCTTACGGAAATTGGGTCGACAGCCACAGAGAAAACAACATGAGATTTTTATTAACTTGTGAACGGCCTATTATGCGATTGTTTATTAATGCCAGGAACCTTGATTTGTATTCATCTAATATGCAGCCAAAAGCGTGTGATATCACAACATGAAAGCGTGTGGGCCACAACCCTTCCCCTCTGCTTAACCTTGGACAATAAAACAATGATGTTATAATATTTTGTAAGGAAGTGGATATTGAGTGCCACTGCCAACACTGGCAGCGTCAGCTCATTCTTAGCACAACAGCTGTTTCGAATAATAGACAAATACTGGGCCAATGTGTGCGAGTGAGTGTGTGTGTGTGTTTGCATTCGTGAGTGCAGGTGTGCTCGTGGAGGGTTCCAGGTGCGTACACATGTGTATCCATTAGCTTATTCATGTGTGTGTGTGTGTGTGTGTGAGGCACTTATGTAACTCCATTGTCTTTCTTGAAAATATGCTAGAAATAAAGGCCTCCCCGCAGACTGTCTTATTTGGAGGGTGGACTTAATAAACCCGTTTTGTGATGATAAAAACAAGCTGTTGAGGGATCTTTATGAAAAGAAGGAAATCACATATGGGACTGTGACACCTCCTGGACAGCGGGGAGAATCATGGTGTTTCCTATGCTGACTGCTGTTACAGAGACCTCTCAACAGTTGGCTGCTCACCAAATAGAGGCCACCCTTGAATCAAACATCACCACCTAATTTTTTCCCCCCATGATATTGTAAGAATAGCATTGAGAGTGCAAGGTCAATAGTAAATGAAAAGAATAATGCTCTGCTCTCACTGATTCTGGCAGCTTTGACCTTTCTGCCTAAGTGGCACAGCTGCTCTTCATATCATCTCCTCTCTCCCTCGGTTTTACCTTCCCTCTGTCTTTCTCTCCGCTCCTCCAAGACCACTATCCATCCATCAACCTGCCCTTCGGCACCGGAAACACCCCCAGCGCGCTCGCAGCGGACAATACCTTACACAAGAGGCAGGAGCTGAACTGCACAAAGTGAACCCACATGCACAAGTGATTCATGGGAATTTCCAGCAGTGTTTTTTCATTCTGTTTAGGGCCATAGTGCAACCCACTGAACAGATGCAGACAATGTGCAGGTTGCTTTCTTGAGCTTGTCTCTCTAAATGCTGTTTGTGTGTATTTAACAGGACACTCAGAGAGGGAGCTCACACCCAAGATCCTGCCCTCTGACAATCCGCTCGTTCTTCGTAAGGATGATTCGTTAAGCCTCGTGTGCAGGTATGTCGCCTAACACGCCCACTTGTGTCAATGCCAGTCACTGCTAAATATATGTATGTGAACATATCCCCACTTTGTTACAGCTACTTCAGTTTTTTTGATAAGTAAACAAGTGTCAGGCTCTCTTCCTGGTCTGTCAGGGGTCAGTGTGGAGTTTCTGAGCTGTCACTGCTGCTATAAAGTTTAGACTCTGGTCTTACTACATGACAGAAAGGCCAGGGGGGACATAAACGGGACGGGCCTGTCCAGCCTCATCAGGACACTTGTTGGTTACAAAGGACTTGGGACAAGCTGTGACAGGAACCAGGGATGGTGGTCCTCTTTTATCACTCTCTTGCTATTTCCTTTAGGGATGGTTGGACCCAAGTGTGCACCATTCACATTTGCTAAGAATTTAGGGTATTGCATCACTTTGTAGGCCTGCAAAGAATGCTGAGGAACTCACGTCTATCTAATGTAATGCTTCCCTACAAGGCCATATGTTAAGACCCCTGGCCCGCACAGTACTGTCTTGTTTTTTGTCACTGGATGAGAACTGGAGGTTGCTTGACCCAAAATTCTGCAGGCAGAGGCAGTGGTATGTGAGACATGTTTGATGTTCCTCTGGGATCTCTTTAATGAGAGTTTTAAAATGGACTCTGGGTGGAAAGAATGTGTTAGCTGAGCACATCATTCAAGAAAAACATGTTCCCATGTGAAAGTTCAACTTATCGGACGACTCAAGATTAACTGAAAATAAACTTAAAATGAACATCAACCCTAAACGTCCCAAGGGTAGAAACAACTGCTGCCATCCTGAATTAAATAGCTTGTAAGGTCACCACCAGCTGTGACACGTCCTAAAAAAAGATCCAAGTTATGAAGGGTTTTGTTTATAGAGGAATCAGAGTTTTCTAGTAATTATTTTGTTCACAGTTTTGTTTACTTTATTTAGCCACTTGTCATTTCTCAGCTGTCAGATTCCCAATGTCCCCATTTGTTTTCTTACATGTAGACGTTTTAAATAAACAGAACCTGTGAACAGATCAATGTCTGAACTCATGTCTGCATGGAAAGGCAAATACAATTAGGGAAATTGTCAGGGTCATCTTTCTTCAGCCTTTTATTGAAGTCAGTTTGTATGTGTTTGTTTGTCTGTTAAAAAGTAATGAGATAAAAAAGGAGAGATGTTATCTTCAAGTTCATCTAACACTGTCCGACGCTGTCTTCTGTCAGAGGTCACGGCCCCTTGCACTGGACGCTCGGCAACACCCAGCCATCTATGCCATCAGAGGGGGTGAAGGTGGAGCACTGCAACTCCAGACATCACTCTCACTCACACTGCAGCAAGCTGACCATCACACACCTGACTGCCAATGATACCGGGAGCTACACCTGCAAATACTCCCAAGGTGGTTCAGAGCACGTCACCTCGACCTACGTCTACGTCAAAGGTGAGACCTGCACAGTGCTCCTCACGTTAATAGAGACCTGAACAGATGAGAAAACAGCAACCTATGCAGCTGATTTAGATTCATGATTCATAAAAAAAAAAAAAAATTGTCTCCTATACTTCAGCGTGAGAAAAAACTAAATGTAATGTTGAGAAATATAACACACTAAACTGTAACACCGATAAGACTCCTTTCTTTTGAATTTAAATGTTTTTCTTTGATCCACAGTTTGGCTGTGTTTGTTTTTGTGAAAGTCATGGTAGACTCGTGATAAAAGCAGAAAGGTTTTCACAGCGTGATTGTCATCTGCTGACGCCAGTTGAAAGGTCTAGTGTTGAACTGGGCCCACAAACAGTGGCATTTAATTGACACAATGCAATGGGCAATGAGCGATCTGATATTTCCTGCAAGACACAAGAGCAAGAAAACATCGGCTTTAGCAAGAAAGCGAAAACGGATTAGTCAGCGAGAACGGACGAAAGGGTAAAACAAAAATGTTGATGACAGCAAGAAAGTGCAAATGAAAGAAAGAGGAAGATAAGAAGTAGTCGCTAAATTTCACCATTGTCTGCATTAGGTATTTCTGCAGTTACTGCTTACATGCAGGGTGCTGACTTTAATCGACGTTCAGACTGAAGGGCCAAGTCTCCTTCCCAAAGAGAGACACAGGGAAAGGAAGTGGTTTCTGTGGTTTCTTGTGGAGGTGAAAGGTTGAGCGTGATTGGACGGGAAGCCCTGGCCATTGACTGTGATTTCCTGCTGCGGCTACTGTTTTCCTAATTCTTCCCTAAAGCGTCACATGGCACCAGTTACAGTTACAGTATCATTAAACTGGAGATTGTGCTGGGAAACAGAAATTTGAGTGTCAGCCTCAGCCTATTTGACGTCCATGTTTCTTTAAAAACAATTAGTATAAAGTTGGTAAATTGTGCCCTAATAGTTACCTCCTCATTCCTTCTGTCGCTCTGTGAACGTGACTCCCAGTGTGTCTGGCCTGCTGTGCCTGTGTTTAGTCTAACACCCTCTTATCAAAGCCCCTTGATTGTTTATTAGATTATTTGCCATGCTCACTTTTGAAATAATAGTTCCTTTTTCACACCAGTAATGCTCGACCTCGCACCAATCGCAGACTATTTGTTGAACCAAAAAGTTCCCACAGTTGGTGTTTGATGCCTCGCTGCCCAGTGTGCACACACATTCAGTCCAATAGCTGTTTCTGTGCTTTGCTGCCTTATCTGGGTAGAATGAATTAAGCTAAGATTTGATTTCTTTATTTGATTTCTCTGTTGAATGCCCTTATTCAGTTCTGTACCTCTGTTGGCCATATCCATGTGAGTCAGACTGGAATGATACCAGTTGACACTGAGACAGAGGTGGGGTTCACCCTGGATAGGTTGCTAGTTAATCACAGGACAGACAGCCACTGAAGCTCACATTAACACCTGGTAACCTCACTTTATTGTTTCTGGACTGTGGGAGAAAAAGCACAAAGAAAGGCCTCAGCTGCCCGGCAAGTTTGGACACATAACGTTCTTGCTGTGATGTGATGGTGGGAACCACTGCACTTCTGTGTTCTGCTCTATCTCACTTTCTATTAGACCTGTGTTTCACATGTCTGTCTTTTTTTTTTTTTTTTTTTAACTTTCAGATCCTGAACAACCATTTGTGGACCCCGATTGCAATACAGCTTGTATGCTGTACATCTACAGACATGAGACTAGTCTTGTAATCCCCTGTCGGACAACTTCTCCTGATACCGCTGTATCACTGACAGTGGTAAGTCATTTCACACCTTCTGTACACGCCCTCCACTTGTGGGGTGAATTGTTTATTTATACGGTATACATTTTGTTAATAGAACTGTAAGTAAAAGGTGTGTATATGTCTGTATTCATATATCTGTAGTAGTCTTTTTTTTGCACATTTTTCAATCTAATTTGTAAATTTCTTGTCTATATTTTTATTCTTCAGTTTTTTTTCTCTCTCTGGTGTTGGTTCAATACAGTACTATCTTATCTTATCTTATCTTGTCTTATTGTGTGTACAGTGTTCCTTTTTAGACATCAGCTTTGAGGAAAATCTAAATTCATAACACTAGATTGCCATTATTTCCTCGACCTGGTATCCTTATTTGTCGTCTTTGACAAAAAGTGTTTCCACTCTGTGCCTAGGGCGTCTCAGTGGTTCTCACACCCCTTGTGTGTTAAATTGCTCTAACACAGAAACAGACTGGGGACAGTGGCTCGTCCGAGGGAAGCTCAGGGGCGGCAGAGGGAGTCATCCTGTCTGCTTCCTGTAAGAGCAGGAAGGTGCTCCAAGAGGGTTTTTCTCAGAATAGACTCTCAGACTAAATTTAGTCCCTCTTCTCTTACAAACATCAGGAAATGCAGTAGAAAAACAGTACACACTGTGTCCACTGACAGGAAACAACAGGTAATTTAGCATGGGAACTGTAACATGGATGTCAGTGGATGAGAGTGATTGCACAATATTTTCATCTTTGCTTACAACTGAAGGACATGATTGTGGTCAACAAAGAGTCTTTTCTTGAAAGTCAAAAGTTGCCATGCCAACCACAAGGGTGTGGTTTTGTTTGCCCTGTCCATGATTAATATATGATTATATGTCATAGTGCCAACTGTGGCCCAACACATCTGACTGTGATGGCACAGATAGTGGTTGTCTGACCTTCCTGCTCTGAGTAAATCTATTTCACTCCTCCTTCCTGCTCTGCTTCCTTCCTCGTCCTTCCTCCTCTAAGTCCAACTTCTGACATGAGGACAAACAGCAGCAGGCACGTACATCCTTTTCCGACTCGGCAATGTTTTGTGCTCCAGTGCATAAATGGTTGCAGGAGGTTACACTCCACAAAACAGTAAAAACTAATTGGGCCTTCGTCTGTCCCCAGCTGAGCCCAGCAGAGCATGACTTACATGCTAAATGAAGTTGACTGCCTTTACTCTTCAGTCTGTGTGGCTCAATGATCTTTAATGGATCTCACAAGATCCACCTAACATTGTAGCTTTTCCTTCTTCATTGCAGGAACGTCTTCCCTCTGAGAAGATTGTGACGGAAATGGTATGGGATCCAAAGGTGGGGTTCAAAATCCCCTATGGCCCCTACACGATGTACACAAAGCTGATCTGTAACACCACGGTGAACGGACAGGAGTTTCACTCTAATTACATCCCTCACAGACTGAGTGAGTCTGTTGTCTTTCTGCAGAATTTTGCTCTTTTGAGAAATAAAGACTTATATTGATTTCTGTAACTGTTCAGCTTTTCACAGTCCCTGTATATTTGTCTCCATTTAACAGCTCAGGTTCTGAAAAATGTGAAGATCACCCCAGAGCGTGTCAAAGTGTTGGTTGGAGAGACTCTCACACTGAACTGCACTGCCGAGTCCACCTACAATGGAAGGGTGAACTTCACCTGGGATTTCCCTGGAAAGAGAGTCAGTTCAGGACATTGTACTGTTGCTTGTAAAAGACCATCACACATCACATTGTGGTCGTTCCTCTTATGACACTTCATTTATTTTCAGGAAACCAAACATAAAGAAATGGCCACACTCAGCCGGGGTTTCGTCCTTGTGATGAGCAAAGCTTTAGAGGTGCAGAACATCACCATGGAGAACAGGGGAGTGTATCGCTGCAGAGCTGAGCTTGAGCCAACAATACACAAGAACGCTTCAGCAAAAGTCTTCGTCTTTGGTGAGTATGCTTTGGATGATTTATCAGAGGGTTTTCACAAATAATCCAAATCATGCCAAAGAAAGCATTTTATGATCTAAATGACTATAACACAGGGTTTATCTGTACTAATATGATGATTAAGTAATTTTTCTTCTGGCATGGAGTTTATTTGAATTATCTTCTGTTACAGAGCATCCGTACCTCAACGTCTCCTACAGGAATGAGCGGAGAAGTACAGTTACCGTCAGTGAGGGTAGAAAGAAGGTTGTGTTTGAGCCCAAGGTCAATGCTCTGCCATCACCAGACATGACAATATGGTAAATAATAGTTTATATTAGTGTGGGAGCCTCTCCATTAAAAAAACTTGGAAAACAGTAAATCAGTTGTTTTTTATTGATTGATTGATTTATCACTAACATTTCTGTGGCTTCAATCTTCAGGTATAAGGATGGGGTCCCTCTCCAGAAGAAGAACTTCACATGCTACATGTCTGGTTTTTACTTGGCCATCACCGACGTCCAGCACAAGCACGCTGGCGTCTACACCATCAGCCTTGGCAACAGAGAGAAGGGCCTGTACAGGAATCTGAGCTACACTCTGGTGGTGAACGGTAAGCCGTTAACGTACACCTTGTAATGATTGCTGATCCTGAGGAAATGAAGCAGGGCCTTGAGTGTGGACTGAGTCTGCTCCAGCACTGCTGCTGCTGCCGCTGCTTTCAGTCCAGCTCTCAGGACGGCAGGTAGCAGCTCGAGAATGAGAGGAATTTGGGGGCTTGTTGATTCCAGGGCTGGATTGACGTAGCAGGGGCAGCTGTTGTTGATTATTGGGGCTCTTTTGAAGGGGCTTGGCGCAGTGTGTAAGTGGCCCAAACTCTTTTCTGCATGCAGACTCCAGCCGCTCCAGACCCCCCCCCGGTCTCCAGCATTTATTTGCATCCTCACCATGTGTGTATACAGTGCAGCTCACGTAAACAACATGTTCTGTACAATGTGTAAACAGCTTCGGAAAAGCAAGGACTGGGCATGTAATTCATTGCTGTGATGACTCTGTGAGGGATATAGATAACTGTTAACACTAGAGGCTATAAATGTTGTAGCATTTGAAGTGGAAACTTGAATGGGGTCTGTTTGCTATTGAAAACAGAGAAGTGAGTATCTGTTACTTCGAGCTTACCACGGAGGGAGCGAAGCTATTTTCATTGCATTCTTTAAACATTTTCGTGTAATCCCAATAGCGTGCCAAAAAGTGAAAAAAAGACCCCTTCTGGCTTGTATAAACTTTATTTATGATCCTTGACTGCCCTGCTTCACAAAACGTTTTATTTACTGGAATGACAAAAATAAAAAAAAGAAACACACAGACACAAATAAACAAAGTGAAGAGAGGTTCCTGGTATCAATTAGAAAACTAAAACTCTGTTCATCAGTTGTGTGACATTGCTCCACATTATGAATGTGTTTTACGTGATGGAGGGTGTCTGTATGTGGTGGGATGCATGTTTTTGAGGTTAACCAAACTATGTCAGCGTGTGTAGCTTAACTGTGTCAGCTGTTTGAAATGCAGAGAAGGCCTTAGCGATGGTGACAGCCTCCTGAGGTGGCATCTGTCTGTTGTTCATTATGGTTAAATCACTGACCTAAGCATAAGCCACAACGGGGTCGTTCTTTGACCCACAACCTCCAGCTAGAAAATATTCCCGCCATTCTTCTCTTATCTAAAGGACAACCGGTGTCAGTGGCACGTTCTTCATGGCTATCCATCATGACTGTCGTCCCTCATTATAAAGACATTACCAGATTCCACAGCGGGCAGGGTCGGGTGGTGGACAGTTGATAGCTGATCTAACCTGCTGTACCTCTCACTCCCTATTTTCCTCTTTTAATCTCTCTACCTGTGTTTTCATGTGTGTGTATCTACTTCTGTCTCTCT
Source organism: Pseudochromis fuscus (assembly GCA_900323345.1). NCBI lineage: Eukaryota > Metazoa > Chordata > Actinopteri > Pseudochromidae > Pseudochromis > Pseudochromis fuscus. The sequence continues at coordinate 12,298 of OOFC01022689.1, forward strand.
CACAGTGAAGCCAACTATTTCAGAGGCGGAGCTTGCCACTGCGGACGTGCAAGCCTACTTGTCTGGCAAACAGCATCAGCTAACCTGCACTGCTTATGGGTTCCCCATGCCAACCATCACTTGGTTTTGGCAGCCGTGCCGCACAGACCCTACGCTTGAAAAGTGAGTCATCACTTTGCAATGTTCGTAATGCATCAAAATATTTACACTGGACTTCCTGCATTATATCTTACAGTTTTGTATTTGAATACCCAAATCTGGATTATATACATACCACTCAAATGCAAAATCCAGTTTCCATAAATCTGTGCCATGCTTTAAGTCACTTGATTTGTTATAAGATCACATCACGCATCCCTAACAAAAACTGCACAGCTCCACTGGATCATAAGCACAAACACACAGACAAACAGCATCGCAGAGAGAGATGCTGTTGTAGGACACAGAACCACCAGTCCAGCCCAGGGATCCCACTATAAAACAAATCTACACTGGCTGAATTGAATCTGTCCCAAAGCATGACACATTAATCAAAGCAGCGCAGCCCTCGAGATTTGCCCTCTCATTTGTGGTCGTGGTTCTGTAGGCTGAAAGGGAAAAATGGGGGAGATATATTAATCTCAGATTCCCCGTGCTATCGCAGAGCTGAGTGACTGTGTGTGAATACCGGCCTGGTAGTGAACCCTCAAGCAAAATGAACATTTGAACATTCCCTGAGATCCTGGCTTGTCAATGACAGCGGGAGACCTGTGAGTCGTAATGTCAGGAAAACAATGGACCATTACCCCTGGGTTATCAGGCCCCAGCTCCATTGACAAAAACAACCCTGTGAACTGAAAGAAACTAAATTATGTCCCATGGTAGATGGTGTTAATCCACCAGTTACTCCATGAAATTATCTCAGAAAAATAAATGCCAGATTTATGATAAATTATAGCAGAGGGTTAGTAAGGTCAAAGCAACTCTTTCTGTCAGCATAAAGATAATCAGGGCTGGCACCGGGAACAGTGGCTGGGCTGTGGCAGGCAGCTAATGAGACAGAGGAACAGCTATAGCCTGGTGGGAGGCCAATTGTGCAAAATGTTTGTTTTATACAGCCCTGACCTTGCAAAGTACCTGTCACTGTAAATCCAACATGTAGCCCTTCAAGATCATATCTCATCTTAATCTCCTTGTGGTTGGCGAGGAAGGCAAACACAGGGTTTGGGGAGGGTTTAGAGGTGAGGGAAGCTGGCTATGCTGGATGTGGATTGAGGCTGATAGTGCAGGGCGCAGAAATACAGGGATGTCTTTATCACCAGGGTGAGAAGTTATCAGCTGTCCTATGCTGACCACCAAGGTCTTAGGATCAACCTTATCTCCTCTGACCAGAGCACACGGGGGGGTTCCTGTACGAGGTGACGCACAGCACAGCCCTTCCTGTCGCTGCTGCTGTTTCCTCCTCTGCCTCTCCACTCATCAGGCTGATTGTTCACCACCACGGGCGGTGAAGGGTTTCGGAGTGGGGGAGTTAAATCAAGGCTTTCTCTGGGTTTTATATCCCAGACGGCTTAGTCTAGACCTGGACTCTGCCTAAATAAGTCTGTCACTTCAGGACAGGGCTTTTATAGTTAGATAGCAGGTTTTACATCATGTCATGTGACCTGGGAAGGTTTCAATGTTTCATTGCAAATTAAAGCATCATTAAATCCTGCTTTTCTCATAATTTCCAGCATGATCAGATATATTGCATTTTCTTTGACCTGCAGTTGCCTGACTCCTCCTGAGATGTTCCTGGTCAACGTGAATAACAGAAACAATGATTCCTGTAACTGGATTGAGAGAATAAATGCCAAGCCTGAAGTGGTTAAAGAAAAAAACAAGGTATGTAGTTTAAGGTTATGTAAAAGTGTTTCCATATTCTCTGAACAATGCATGCACTTGTAGCACACATTTTTGCCCTAAAAGATTCAGCATCCCAAATACACAAGTCCTCACAATTTTCCTTGTATTGGCGCTGATGAGAAGCAGTACTTCTCTTCACTGAAAATGATTAATTTTGGCTGCTTTAGTTTTCACTTATGTAACTGTGACCAAAACCCATGAAAAGCCCCTCAGCAGTCCCTTCTGAAAAAATCAGTTTTGCTTTTCATTGCTTCACATAAAGAGAAATGATTTATCCTAACCAAGAAAATATGTGAAAATCACTCGGTTTCATGCTCATAATGTGCTACATCTGAAAAGGACGATGCTATATTGACAATTGCTGTGCATTTACAACATAAAAACGGGCTAGCATGCTCGCTTAACTACGTTGGTTTTCCTCTCATATGGAGCGAGGCCTCCACCAGAGCGTTCCTGCCCTTTGAGGCCCACACTTCTGAAATGGTGCACCCATAACTGACATAGTTCACTTCCCTCTACTGGAGTGAAATACACCCTCCGTTTCACAGTCATTTCATTTGAAGAAGGCCAGTAAATGAAACAGCTGCACATTCATGCTGTGCCTTGCCAAAGAAACATCTTTTATTCTGACATCAGTTAATCTTTTTGGCTATTGGGATTCCTAGAGCTAAGCCTTATAAATAGTACCAAAGCTACAGGGCCATGGATGTGCCCCGAGCTTAGACAGATTTTCACAGAATGTACTCTCCACTAATACCAGTGAATCATATATACTGTGGTTCTAAATGATGTAATTTGTTTATAAAAATGGCAAATTCCTTTAATCACACCTTTTAGTTTCAGCCGGTTTAATTGTCTGACACCTCAAAATGTAGTTTTCTGCAAAATCGCCACTACAGCATCAAAATGGGGTCGACCCATCAGTCAGTTTTTCTTAGAAAACATCAAAGATTTATTGCCATACGGACCCAAAACATGCAGCACAATGGGGAAGCTGTGGACATCAGTGCAGATCTCCTGTGGAAGCCTGTCACTAAAACTGCTCACCCCTAACATAATTAGGAGCAGGCCTCCTCTACCTTGCCTCAGTCTGTCTATAGGATTAGGTTAAAAAGAAAACCCATTACAGCAGAGAGGGTCAAATTAGGGCAGAAATTTATTGAGGAGAGAAATCTTCAGTGAGCATAGTTTTTGTTTAGTTTCAACCTGCAGCTGTGGTGCATGAAGTGGTGATTTATTGACTTCTGCTCTCTCATTAAGTATGAAATTAAATTTAGAATTACATCTAATCTCCCTAATGAATTTGATGATCAAGACATCAGTTCTAATATGAGTCTGACATAAATAGGGAGGCACTACTTATTTAGTACTTGTGGCTAGTCGCTGGTGTTTTATGAGGGTTAGGACTAGGGTCAATGATAACAAGCAGCAGTTTAAAAGAAAAGGGATTTGTTGGAAGTAAATTCCTCTCTGTCACCCCACATAAATCGAGTTGGCCCGTGAATAAGAACATAGTCAGGTCTGGGCCTCCAAGTTGCTCCCTAGAAGACCCAGTGAGAGCAGGAGACTGGTCCAGGTCATAATATAAGGAAAACACAGGGGGAAGACATGGGCACAAAGGTCAGAGTGTGTCTGCTCAGGTCACCTCTGCAGGACTGTGGGCAATCCTTTAAAGGACTGTTTTCGATCTCAGGTTACATCACAGTCAGTAATAGTTGTAACACAACACCATAAGAGCACATCATCAGTGTTTTGACAAATGTCTTATCAGCCTGGATTGGACAATATGATATAGCTGCTATTCTTTTACTGCCTGACAGTTTGTATGGGGAACCTTGAATGTACAGGGACACCGAGAAGGTTTCATGGCTACAGCTGGGTCTCTGAGAGTCAACACAATAGTTCCTACAAGCCCAGGAAGTTTAGGCCAGCATGCCCCAGACAATACACCCACATCATTCACTCTCTTTGATGTAGCTGGCTGCCCCCAAAAAACAGATGTCACATTGAACACTAAACAGAGCCCCACGCAGTCTGGCACTCACCCAGGTTTCACTTATTATGTTGTCTATTTAAGCCATTAAGATGTTGTACTTGCATTAAAATTGAGTGTGGCATTAGAAGTGCTTTCCAGGAAATGGACATGGAGCCCCAACACTAGATCTATAGCACAGGTCTGAGGGAGATTCAGTCAGCTTTAAAACTCCAGATGTATCCCTTCATTAATGTCAAGCTCTGCAGAGTATAAAGCACGGCAGGCTGAGGCCAGACCTCTCACTTGTTTGTTAATAGCAACTCTGTCAGTGACTGAAACCCAAAGTATAAATCATCCCGACAGTCTGAGTCACAGTGGAAAACTGAATTGTGATTATTAAGCTGTTGGTTGTTAACGTTCTTATGTTTTGTTCTTTTTAAAATAATTTCCTTATTGATCCCTGTTAGACTGTGAGCACCCTGGTGATTGGAGAGGCTCACGTCTCAGGAAAATACACCTGTGTGGCCGGGAATGAGGACGGTCAAACCACAATGACAAAGCCTTTCTACGTGGATGGTAAGTGGGTCACCAGATTACAGCTGAAATATCAACATTCAAATCTTAACTGCTGTGTTAATGCAGAAATGCTCCTCTGAGTTTGCTGTAATTGCAAAGTGCACTATACCATGCAGTGGTTTCCTTCAGATGATCTACATACACGCTGCACGCTGTAATGAACTGCAAGAACATGGAATGGAATGTGCAGATTGTATTGTGCAATAAAGAGACCAGAGGGGGGCATTAATTGAAAACATCTTCCACTGTAGCTCAACGGCTTTAGGGCGGAAGAGAGTCAAACATGTCCTGAGCCATATGGAGTGCTATAATGGCACGCGCTTAAAAACAGCTATGAATAGCTGCATTCCTGCTCCGGTGCCAGCAGGTCATTCCTCTTTCTCTGTGAGCCCATGTGTGCAATAAGAAATGACTTTTCTATGTGCATCTGAGCCTTTCCAAATGTTCCCAAAATGAACATCCATCGAGACAGTTATGTAATAACAGCAGGGATGAGGTGTCACCGCACACAAGCACAGTTCACTTTGCAACAAAGTGAATCACATTTCCTTAAAGGTTGTGTGAATCATGTCTCCCATGAAGGGCGCAGGACTGCTTTTGTGGATGAACCCGTAGTAAAAGGAATGCCAAGTGCCCCAAATGATTCTCCCAGAGTGAGAAAATTCCCAAAGGCAACGCTGCTCTCCTCCAGAGGTGAGGAAGACGGAGAATGATGGAATGCTGCTGCTGCTGCTAAATAAAAAAAAAAAGAGGACAGAAATAACAGCTGTCTTCTCTTACGGAACAGAGAATGCTTTCCAGCAAACTGAATAAACAAGCACAGTCTGGGTCCCTTGGGGCACATACTCAGCTTCACTCCAATTGGATGAGTGCAGGAGCACCATCAGCAGCGCTGTCCACCGGCAACGTGCTTCCAATTAACAGTGATGAAACAGGAAATAACTGCAAATTTGACATTCCTGGCCTTCTGACGAGCAGCACTGTGTCCAAACTGTTGTCCAAATTAGGATCTCCGGCCAGCAGGATGTGTGCATGTAAAACACATGAAAAATGCTATTTTTATCTATACTTAGTAACTCTAGTTGACCTCAGCTAACTACTGAATGTGGTGTAAGTGAGGCTCGTTATCATTACTGGGAACCAAGTTTACCACATTCTTCTACTTTGACGCATTAGATCAACCCGGAGAGATTACCATTGAGCCTGGGACAGCCATTGAGGGGGATAACATCACCCTGACCTGCCGGGCAACCCGGTACCTCTACACAGGCCTGCAGTGGCTGGATTCCACCAATCAAACGGTCACTTCCAACGTGTCCGGTCTCCAACTCAGCCGCTACTCCATTTCCCTTTCTCTCCATCTACATAATGTGTCCCAAAGCAGCACGGCGGGTTACAGGTGCCAAGCATACAAGCTCCAAAAGGTAGAAGTCAAGGCTGCTGCGCTTACTGTGGAGGGTAAGTAAGAGCAGGATGTGAGAATCCGCTGACATTTCTATTGCAAGTAATTGGAACTGATTGCGCCACCATTTCCGTTAATTTTATCTGTTATCAAATAGTCAGTTGATGTACTGAGATATATTTAGTTGTTCTGTAGAAGAACACAGAAAGCAACCTTGCAACACTTGATGAATCATTGTCTACCTCTAATTCAAACATTTATTTTTTTGCAACAGAGAGGAAACGGCCATGGCTGAGTCAAAATCTGACCAACCAATACGTGAACAGCAGCAGCACACTGGTGCTGCCCTGCTTCGCTCAAGGAGTCCCTCATCCTTACATCATGTGGTACAAAAATAATGTTCAAGTGGAAGAAAGCCCAGGTACCCCTGAGAAGTGTTTTCTATGTACTAGGACTTTCAGTTAATGAATGTTTTTATTGTTTATTATTGTTATTTGGTGACTAAATGCATCAAAGTACAAACTGGATGAAGGGCTAGAAGAGTATGAATACTAAATGATTACTAACTAAATGCATCAAAGTACAAACTGGATGAAGGGCTAGAAGAGCATGAATACTTTCTGTTCTCAGCAGAACTGCATAATCCACAGTGTGTTGACAAAGGTAGTAACCATATTTATATACTGTAAGAAGATAAATAGGCTGATTCATTTCCTTTTTTATATATTTGTATGACCTGAGCTCATATTGAAAATATTATTTTTGGCTAGTGAAAAACATTCATAGTAAGAATATCAAAAGGGGTCAGTGCCGCCTACTAATGAGGTACAGACTCCACTGTGATGAAAACTGTGATGAAAGAAAGTAGCAATTCACTTTGTGTTACACTACTGCAACAAAATGAGTCTTGATAGTGAAAAGCTATACATTATGGCAACAGTTTAAGTGAATGTTTATGTGTTTCAGGTATCACTCTGGGAAACGACGGAGCTCTCACCATTGAAAGGGTGAAGAAAGACGACGAGGGTCTGTACGAGTGCGTAGCCAGCAATGTTGAGGGAATCGCAAGAACAAGCGCTGTTGTTACTGTGGTCGGTGAGTCATTGGGTCACTGTGGGAGATTCCACCCATCCATCGTCTATACCCATTTATCCACTTTGGGCGCTGCTCTGACTCTGACCAGCTGCATTAACAGTTCTGGTTTCTCAGTGTGAGGTTATTTGTGCTGATCAGTAGATCAAAGCAGTGGAGTTGTTGCGTTTTCTGCATGTCCAGTCAAAAACTTTGGTCCTCTTGGCCGCATGTTTTCTTGTCATCACTACAAATAGCTCTGGCCTGAGTTCAGTGAGAAAAGTCTCCCCTGACAGAAAATTTGTGGCTGCCAGGAATGCCAAGTGAATTCCTTCTTGGGTTTTATGATCATGGCTTTGGCTCAGGGCCCTTACTTAGAGGACACAACCTCTGTTAAGTGTTAAGAGGTCCACTAATGAGTCCAAAAAGATTGACTGCTACAACCACCAAGGGACTGGAAACACACAGTAGATGGTGGTAGTAGTCTCGTGACGTGTCTCTGTGACTGTGTACCCTCACATCAGCAAGAGTCCTGGATCAACAGCCAGTTGATATTTCCACGTTCTGATTACACTGAACTTTACTGGAGGGTCAGCTTTGTGCTCAGTGTTTTTAAGAACTGTTGAAAAAACAGTTGGAAAATCTTTGTAATATGAAATATGAACCTTCAGCGTGTCGACATGGATGGTTGGAAAAACAGTGTTTGGAAGAAAACACTACAAGAAAAGTGTGGTATGCATGTAGCAAACAAACCAGAAATGAATACCAAAGTGTGTTTCCACTTCCTTGTTATATACAATCCTTCAGAGGAAATTTAGGCAGAAACACATCAACAGAAAAGGAGAAGGTATGACGTTTTAAAAAAAAGGTTATCTGAAAACCACACACGATATTTGCTAATTTGTAACAGACTGTTTTCCTTTGATCACATTTCTCCACAAATTCCTGTCAATATAATATGACGATTTATGAGATCACAAAATGTAAACAGTGATTTTCTGCCAATGAGGTCTGGTAGTCGATGACAGTTCTTCTTCTCTTTCCAGGAGATGAAGGGAAGCCAAACATTGAGGTCATAATTCTGGTGTGTACAGGGGCTGCAGCCACGTTCCTCTGGCTCATGCTCATCCTCTTCATACGCAAGCTGAGGAAGGTAACGTGTTACATTACTGCTTCGGTACTGTTACATTACGTGTTACATTACTGCTTTTCACAGAAACCACATGAGAGTATCAGAAATGTCGCTACATTTGTGAGACACTTCCTCTTCTAATTCCTCTTTCTTGTTCTTGATGCCCACTAAGTCAGCCCATGGAAGCAACCCACTCATGCTTGTTGTCAAATACAGTTTGATATAAGGATGAATGGATCCAGTATTGCCTGACAAGAAGTGCTTAGGTTAGGTGTTTGTGTGTGTTATGTCCTCAAAGGAGAACATAATGTGCTAATTCAATAAAAGCAGGAAACATTTTTGTGCATTCAGCACAGTTATGTGTGTACAGCCAAAACCTCATTGGAACCATTTTCACTTATCACTCATTGTCCTTTAAATTCTTCAGCAACCAGCACAGTACAAGATGGGTCCATCCATCATCATTGACCCTGATGAGTATCCCCTGGACGAGCAGAATGACCTTCTTCAGTATGACAGCAGCAAATGGGAGTTTCCCCGTGACCGCCTGCGACTAGGTGAGCACTGGGCAATCCTATCAACGTGGAAAATGTTTCTTATTAAATGAGTTTTATGTATTACAAGCAATGATAAGGTCCCACATTTAGACACATTGGGGACACTTCTGTATTTTAAATGAGTTGCTGTGGTTTCTGGAGGTGTTATGCATAATCTGGGACACTTGTTTGGCTGAAATTAGAAACTTTCCAAAGTGTCAAAATGATGATGAACAGTAGCAGAGCATCCACATATCTCACAATATTACTGTGTGTAAGCAGCTAGTTAGTGAAATGAAAATTAACACACCAGGTGAAGTCTTTTATTGTGTGTATGTTATTTGTAGTAATTATTTGGTTGTTACATCACTGTAAGTCCAACACATTGCAGATGGCACAAGTTTAAAGTAGTACATGGTGAGCACATACACAGCAACATTAAGATATATGGAATAGGTGTCACCCCTCCCTGCTGCTGGGATGTAGGGTCATCACTCGTCAGTGACCTGCAGTGTCCTTCGGTCTTAAGTGGACCATAAATCCTCCGTCCACTGAAGCTCGATCAGAGAACCTGCAGGTTGTTTTAATTACAAAGCCTGAATGGACACCAAATACACTTCTATTTTTTTATTTTTTTATTTTTTTGCCTTAGGGACAGAAAGATCTAATATCGTCCCACTTATCAAATATGTGCTTTCCTTGCCAGGCAAAACTCTCGGCCATGGAGCTTTTGGAAAAGTGGTGGAGGCGTCTGCCTTTGGGATTGATAAGCTCTCAACCTGTAAGACTGTTGCAGTCAAAATGCTCAAAGGTAGGATTTCCAAAATTACATTAATTTCAGTGCTGTGACGTTATCATAAATGCAAAGCATTAGGCAATTATACTGAGACATTTCTAGTTCATTTTTTCTGGACTTTAGTTTATGAACATTGCTTCTCTGCTTCATTGTAGACATTAAACTGCCACTCTTAATAGATAGGGCGGCAATAACCTCACTACATTTACTGTCTGATATCTAGATTTTCTGTGGACGATTTATTTCTTGTGCAAATTACAGACCCATATGATACAGCACCACATGTGTAATTAATGTTTGTGTGGCTTATTAGATCAAAGCAAAGAATTCAATGTGTGCTCCCTGCAAAGTGCAGGTAGAGGTAAAGGCTAAGACCTCTAACCCTGATGAAGAGATTGAGTGCGTGCACATCTGACAGCTTGGATCAGAATGTCTAAGATCTGCAGGCGAAGAAGAGTTCAAAAGTGTAAGAGACGAGTGCAAAACGAGCAATAAAAAGTTTGCTCATTTCATATACTCCATGTTGTAGAGATTTTAACATTTGGAATCAATCTTGTCCACAGCCTCGATTCTTTAAAAGAGGAAATATTTACAATCTCATTCCAGTGTCTCTCCGAATATTCACAACAAACTATAAATGTTGGATCAAAATGAAAACAGGAAAACCAATATGCTAAGAAGAGTTTTGGCTTGACTTCCTCAGCTATTTTGTTTACTGCAGCTTTATGTGCCAATGACATATTTCATTTTCTAGGACTCAGAGAAGCAGAATCATCAGTGAATTGTGGGTGATGTATCAGTAAGGATCAGAAATATGGCAGCAGGGTAAATGTATTGCTCACTGTCTCTTCATTAATCATGTTTCAGCATAAATCTCAGGCTCTGAGAGAGAAGCCGTCTCTGGCTGTTGTTAGTCGTAGGTCAAACTTAATAGAAAGCAGCGGGTCTCCTCAAGTTGACCGTGATTTGGCCAGAGACTCCCCGGCTGCTTTCACTTCGAGCTCGTAAATATGCGGTTGGTCAACGCAACATGAAACAGCCTCTAAATTTTGATTTTCGAGGTGAAGACATTATATCATTGTTCAGACTTATCAAAATCAAGTATGCAATGTGAGCACTTGGCCTTTTGTTTTTTCATTTTTGCTGATGTTTATATTTGAGGATGTCCTCGAAGATAAAGCTGTATTAATATTTTTCCACCATATTTAATGAAATATCTTGCCAGTAATCCACCTACAATTTATTTCTGCTTTGTTTTCTGTTTCTTCTTGAACTGTGTTAGGGGAATAATATAATGAAAACAAGGTTGTATGTTGTTAACACGAGGGAAAACGAAGAAATCACAGTCCAGAATAGATAAATGAATAGTTAATTTAAAAAGACATTAAAAAACAGTTAGTGCTTAAGATCAATAAAGAAGGTCAGAGTAAATGAGTCCTAATAAAAAGCCACACCATTACTAAAAAAGTGCAAAAACTTTAAACTGACCGTACAACATGCCAGGATAAACTGCCATCTGTGTTGTATAACCTGATGGCAACAGGTACAAAGGACGGGCTAAAGTGGTTTGTTGTCTGGCGAGGTGCTGTTGTCAGTCTCTGGCTACGAGTGCTCCTCGCCCCCGTTGTTCGGACCATGGAGGGGGTGGTTGGGGTTTTCGAGGAAGGCCCTCATCTTCCTCCGAGTTCTTTCCTGGGCCACTACCACTAAACTCTCCCACCACAGAGCTTGATATCATGATTAATTTGTTGAGTTTGGAGGCATTATTAGAGCTGACGTCCACACCCCCGTCTGTAGCAAATGACCTCAGCTTCCTCAGGGAGTACAGTCTGCACTGTCTCATTTTGAGGAGAGCCTCAGTATTGTTTGTTTTCTGCAGGAGATTTAATGACACACCTATTGATGCTGAATAAATTCATTTTCATATTATCACAGGAGGCGCGACGTCAAATGAGCGGAAAGCCCTGATGTCAGAGTTGAAGATATTGATCCACATTGGGCATCACCTGAACGTGGTCAACCTGCTGGGAGCCTGCACAAAACCTGGAGGTGAGATTTACGAGAAGTGAAAATGTACAGAAGCTTTAATACAAGGATGTTAAACAAAGAGTCAGTTTAGGTTGAAATTTGCCTCTGTTATGTTTTTGATGTAGCAATAATCATAAGAAATATGCCATCCTATTAGGACCACTGATGATGATAGTGGAGTTCTGCAAATACGGCAACTTGTCCAACTATTTAAGAAGCAAGAGAGAGGACTTCATCGTCTACAAGGTGAGTCAGGAGCTGCATGATTTCAAAACTCGTAGTCTCATCATTTTAAATACACGGGAGGGACAGCTGTGACATGTGGCCTGTGAATACTTGGAAAATCAAAGACTCAGTGTGATGAATCAGACACTTCTTTTTATTTTTATGCAGTATATAGAAACGCTCCCTACATTTCACCTCTCCTTATTAAACATGATGTGTGTGTGTGTGTGTGTGTGTGTGTGTGTGTGTGTGTGTGGGCCGTCAGAGGCAGGATGGTAAAGTGGTGTCGTCAGGATCGGGCTGCGAGCTGAGCGAGCTGATGAAGCGCCGCCTGGAGAGTGTGGCCAGCACCGGAAGTTCAGCCAGTTCTGGCTTTATCGAAGATAAGAGCTACTGCGACTCAGAGGAAGAGGAAGAAGGTAAAGGCCAAGCACGTCTTGCTTCCTTCCAACCCCCACAGTCCTCCTCCCTCCCCCTCCTGCCTGTTTGTCCCTCCTGCTGTCCCCCCCCTCCTCAAACGTCTGCTCCACCCCTCCTGCCCAGGCACGAAAGCTCGCCTCAGATTGTTTTCTGGTCTGAGTCTGATGGGACGTTTCCTCCTCCTGTTCAGCAGTACAATCACTGCAGCAGGAGCCACTGTCACCCCACTGAGTCTGGGGAGGCGTCTGTTTACTTCCCGTCCTGACCCGACTAATGCTCCGCTCGCTGGCTTCAGCTCAGCCATGTTGTTTCTGATGTGTTATTTCTGGTTTGATTAGCTGTTTACTCAGGTGGGCCAGTGGAAGGGCTCCCCGTGAGTTCCTCCCTCAGACCGCCGACCGGCACACTGCGCCCACGACCACACGTTTCACCTGACATCTGAAAAACACAAGGAATTGTCAGTTGTTATTATTCCTCTTCTGTAAAGGATGTTTTTAAGACAGAGTGTGTGGGAGGAGACAAGTACGTGACAGGACAGACCGTTGCAATGAAGTGTTGTCGTCTGGGGCTTTGCATTTGCAGTGTCCCTGTGAGAATCTTTACTGTTTCATGGAGTCAGAAATATCTTGACGGGTGTAGAGAACCGCTGATCAAACTGACTGCATTTGAAAAACATGCCTAGATGAGGGGGGATCATTGTCCTAAATTTAAACACCAGAATGACAAACTGGGCTCACTGGAAAAACTTAATGTTCTTTTCTTCACAGAATCAGAGGATTTATATAAGAGAGTCCTGACATTGGAAGATTTAATTTGCTACAGTTTCCAAGTCGCAAAAGGCATGGAGTTCTTGGCTTCACGCAAGGTATTTTCTTCTTCACATCACAACAGCCGATAAATTGAAATAGATATTGTGCATTTTGATGCTTTTTATTTAAACCTTATCAAATGCAGGATGGTCATTCTTCTTTAAGGGGTAGTTGTGGAAGTGGAAGCAGAACAGTTCTCAATCTCAAAAGTGTTTTTTAAGTCGATGAATAAACGTACAGGAAAGGACCACCTAAAAGAGACATGTTGCTTCCACTGTGACCCACTTTTGTTGTTGTACAATCTTACCCCTGTAGGTCTGGTGGTTTCTAAAGAATGTCATTCATAGTTTTTTGGGAGACCGGATGAGACTGATTAGAGAATGAAGCCATTGTTGTAAATAACCTGCAACAGACTATTTCTTAGCTTGGATCTGGAAAAAAACATAATTTCCTATTGTAATATCACTAATGACTTTTCCATGTGTTCCTCCACACTCCAATGTGTAGTTAATGATACCCAGAAAAGTTGACGTTAAACATGACTTCGTTTTTCCCTTTTTCTCATTAGTGCATTCATCGGGATTTGGCCGCCAGAAATATTCTCCTTTCTGAGAACAATGTTGTAAAGATCTGTGATTTCGGACTTGCCAGAGACATCTACAAGGACCCGGATTATGTACGCAAAGGCGATGTAAGTTCATTAAAGCCTCCAATTGTTGCTTACAGTTTACAGCTGTGTGGTATTTTCTGCTTTATAGGGAGAATTTACAGTCAGAGATAGCAGGGGAAACTGTAAACTACCACCAACTTGGCAGAAAAATGGAGGAGTGGATAAATTTAGCAGCTCTTAGACATGTCACACAAAATGATGTTTGTTTAAGTATTTAATCAGGAGCCCTCATTAGGAGCTGTGCATGCTTGTTTAACCCAGCTGGGTTGCAGCTAATGCAGTAATGTAATTAGAGCATTATTAAGTGTGATGTCCACAAGTGAGGGAAGCCAGTAAATGACTTCTTATCTTATTGTTCTTGCACAGGCTCGACTCCCACTGAAGTGGATGGCACCTGAGGCCATTTTTGACAAGATCTACACGACTCAGAGTGACGTTTGGTCTTTTGGTGTTCTCATGTGGGAGATCTTCTCTCTGGGTAAGTGTCATGGGGTCAGTGAGGACCATGAGATTTATACTGGCCACAAATACTTTTTGACAGACAAGGGGGAAAGGGAGCCGTGTTTATGGAAAAGTTGACACATTAAAAGTCAAGAAAACATAAAAAAGCCAAATATCAATAATAAACGAAATATACAAGTGACACAAAGGCTGAAGTAACAATTTAAACTATTTTAACAGGCCCATAGGTTAGTTTTGGTTTGATAGCTCAGTTTTTAGGAAGCAGGAGGCATCTAACAGAGCTACAGAAGATCAAAATCCTCTCTATCCAGACTGTAGGTGCTCCAGTGAAAAATGCTGGATTACTTATAAGTTATTCACAGCAGCAGCTCCAAGATAACCTGCATAGCATGAAAACATTATATAGTATACAGTACACAGTAATGGAGCATTTGCTTTAATCCCCTATATAGAATTTAGCTTTTGTTTGCAATTTATTACAAAGCAAATTCTTCAAAGATGAAGAGAAAATAAATACATGAGTAAAAACATATACATAACCTATTTATCTGTTCTATCAAACAGCAGCTGAAAGAAAGGAGAGTAAAAAGAAAGAAAAGAAGAAATAATATAACAAATACACTTGTGATACATTCAAATCTTCCAAAATCCAACTTTTTTCAAACACATCTTCCAATTTCCATCTTTTGTGAGTTATTTTTTCCACAGATTTTACTTGTTGAAGCATATTTTTCCATTTTTCTAAACCTGCGGGATTTATTTTTTTTTCCACCTTTGGTTATCTGCTTCAGTGCTGTGCAGTGGAGCATTTGCAGTGTTTAGATCTTCTTTTTTATGAAATGTTTATTCATTTATTTACATACAAAAAGATTGCAGTTAAAGGATACAGCTAAATCCCAAGTGAAATGAAAATATTGACCTTCACTTCACATTTACTGGTCGGCTGTGTTTTTTCTTAACATCCCCACGTATGCACACAGTGTGTCGTTTCAGTTAAACACTAATTTCTGTGATCATATATGCTCAGTGAGAGGAGAGCTCAGGCTTGCTGGACTCAGTTGGTGCTCCCAGCTATACAGCCTCACCAGATGTACTGGGTAATAACTGTCTTCTTCCACTGTGTAATTGTGCCTTAGGGACAAAGGGCCTTGAGTTGCACTGTCAATCTGAGAAAACTATTTCCCTGCCACTCGTGCAAAAAGCATTAGTGCCTGTGTATGCCTGTGAATATTAGTACAGGCATGGGACATTAAAACGAGAGAACACCTCCTATTTAAGCTATGCGTTTCTTCCCAGCTGGCAACATAAACTCACAGTAACCAAGCAGCCAGATCAGTGTAAAAGTCTGCCCCTGCTGTGAAACCACTGCAGCCTTTAAGGCAGCATTGTGCGCCGTCCCATGATGGCCTGTGCACCGAGGCACAGAGCTCACCACAAGTTTCTATAGCAAGTCTCACCATGAAATATTGTATGTTCAAGTGTCACCATGGGAACCGCGGAAAACATAAGAGTAAGTGTAAAAAAGCCGAGAACCAAAGTTGGATGTATTGCTACACTGTACTTTTTGACTGTGCAGCTTTTGAATCAGTGCCATTTGGTGTCGTCACCCGCTGCAGTTCAAAGAAAAGTGTGTCAAATTGTATATTCTTTTCAACAGAAAGCAAACTGACGTCATAATGACACCTTTTTCTTCCCTTTTTTTCCACCTCTTTCTTCCTTTTCTTCACTCTTGACACATTCACACCACATTTCCCATTAAAGAAACACTTACACATCTGGGTAGTGTTAGTCGGGCCTCAGAAAAATAAATCAGGAAACAAGGATACAAAACGACCACGAAAAATGGCGAAGAAGTCAGCTTTGCAACCTGATCATGTGTGGAGGTGAACCGTGGGTAACCGAAGTGTGTTTTTCACATCGCTTTGTGGACCAAAAGTGTGTCAGTTCTGTTTGTGAGTTCAGATATCCAGCTTGTTAGTGTAGTGTTGATGCTAAGAAATTTATTATAATTGTCATACTAGATACACCATTAGCAAAAGAAAATGAATGATATTCTGCCGGTAGTATACTTTATAATGAGATTTATAGAAGGGAAGACAAAGCACACAATATGAAACGATGAAATATTTATAACTTTATGTAACACAGTTTGGAAATTTCCTGATCTAATACGTAATACAAAAAGTGTATTTGTCTAAATCTGTGCATTTTCATTTGAACAACCATTTAATGACCACATAAAGAGTATCCGTATCATGAAGAGTCTCTGTGTTTTATTGAGCTGTATGCTTTGCCCAAGTTGAATTTGTTTCCCCATAAATTGTCCTACAACCAAGCAAAAATAGTATTTAATGAGCCAGAAAATGTTATTGATTAAATGCTTGAAAGAACATTTTGTTACCCAAAACCAACAAAACTTGATATTAGACATGAGTTTTTTTTAATGTTTTCACAGGGAGCTGAGCGTGACGTTCAGCTCTATATAAATTTTTTTTTTTATTACCAACATTATGGTTTAAAAGTAAATACAATAAGTGTGGGTTTCACTTTGGTTGGTGAGTGAAACATCTGACAGCTTCATGATTCAGCAGTGGATTACAACATTACACTTTTACCGTGTCAACATATCCAAACAGAACTCCTTTATATTTCATTTTTCAATAGGCAAACATATAAAGTAGCTTTTGTGCAAGAGCCTGCAAACAAATTTGACAGATGATGTTTCCTGTAAATAACACACGCCTTATGATGCACTATACTCATCATTGTTTAACATCACATTAGATGCATATGATGGGCACATGTCTGGTCTTTTTCTGCACTGTAAAGATCTTACATATAGACCTAGATAAATACAATGAACTTCTTCCCTGCTTTCTTCACCCAGGTGCCTCCCCGTATCCCGGCGTCCAGATTGATGAGGAATTCTGCTGCAGACTGAAAGAGGGGACCAGGATGAGAGCGCCAGAGTACTCTTCCTCTGAAATGTAAGAAGTGCTGTTAACTAAGTAAAAAAATCATGCTGTCCACCTCCGGACACCAGAGAAGAAAACTGTGTTCATGTGTTCTGTGTTCATTTTAATTAATGTGATTGTCTGTCCTGTCCTTGTTTACACAGTGTGAAAGAACCAAAGCCTGTCAGGTAGTTTATTCTTTAAAAGAGAGACTGTTAGTTACTCAGCTGTACTCTTTACTTTTCTATAGCTTTAATTCCCATAGCTCCAGTGGCTACATATCCTCACCACAGAGGCCAAGAAAATAAAGGCAGCAACTGAAAGGCTCCCATATCAATATACAACTAAGAGGAGCTATTGTTTCCGCCTCCATCTTTGCAGTTGCACCAGCAGGTCAGGGGTGCCTGATAAGAATCATGGGTAATCCTGCTCTCAATGTTGCAGGAGGAAACATTAGCTACTGATTAGCTGTGCAGCGGCGAGTTTGAAGCTCTGGAGCCTTGTCTGACTGGCAGTGGCGCAGATGTAACCGAGCACCACATTTAAATGCCGTGTCCAGAGCATAGGTTTCCCCAGTGAGGAGGTTTTTTCGAGCGGGGCTCGGAGGACTCTGCTAGACATAAATATCTGTGGGAGAACACAGAGTCCTCTTCTTTGGTGTCACTGCTGTCAGTCAGAGATGCAGCTAGTCAAACTTCTCTGTAATGAAACTCTGCTGTCTGATCCAGATGCAGCAATCACAGTCTGTGCTCTGCCCGACCATACCATGTGTCCATATGTTGTCTGGTTTTAATTTAAAATGACTCACACAGTCAAACTTCACAAATCATATTTATTTTGAAAACATAATGCTGTACTTGTGCCTTAATAACAACGTGGTATCAAAAGGTCGAGAGTTTTACAGCATCTCGTGCCAAGTAAAGCTAACTGAATGAATTTATCAGCTACACAGAGGAGACAGTGATTGGGAATGATACACAAAATTTAATCCAGACTGTAGGTTTCAGTCAGAGCCAAGAATCTCTCATTCTTTCCATCTCAGTTCAGGCAGTCCATTGGCGAGAATAGACCTGCCAGATTACATATTTTGCATTCTTATGGCTGTGAGGCCTGCCTTTAATTTAAAGCCGAGATAAAACCTGCTGATATCAGTTTAAACGGACAGCAGAGCAATGCACTCCGAGTCAGTGAGGGAATTCTCCTGATCCCCTCCAGAGTTGTGCAGTTGATCACAGGTGTCTCTAAGCCCGGGTCCTGACACCATGACCCTCACCCCGAAACCTGGAATATAAGAAGGATGAAAAACACATGAGGCTGCAGCCAGCGTCGATTAATTGTTGCCACCGCAGACCTGATTCACAAGGAATGCTGTCCGCCGCCTGTTAATGAGATCTCCCATCATGATGCACTGCAGAGGAATTTAACGGATGCTACACACAAAGTGGGAGTACAATAAATAGGATGCTCATTTCCCATCCTCCAACACTTGCCCAACCGGACGAAGCAGCTCAGTTGTGCAGAATCTTCCCCCCCAGAAACACCACACTCCCTCAAGACCCAAAACACGTGGGGCCACGCTATTTATTCTCGTTATGGACCAGGCCGGAAATGTGGTTTAAATTGTGCAGTCATACAATGTGTCTGCTTCCTCTTTAGTAATATGCATAAAGGCTGTGATCATGCTCTCCACATCCTGTCACTGTTAGGAGGGCTACCACCTGCATGAGTAGACTCCACTCATTCATTAAAGAGGGAATCACAGCCGCCTGGCTTCTTTCAGCCGAGCATGACAACACTGAGGGATGCAGGCACAGGCAAACACAGATGGAGAGGCGGTGGGGTCGATACAGCAGCGAGAGGCCAGCAGCTTCTAAGTCCTCCAACTTGACTTTGACTAAATATGATGCCACAAGAGAATCATAAAGTCCATATTTCTGTAAAACTTAAGATCTCTGTGGGGAAGCTGGTGGCTGCTTCAACAGAAACAGGATAGGGCGTCTATCACTGATGGATCCATCAATCAGTAACATGCTGTGAACGTAATTTAAACAGCAGCCCCGGTGCTCTGTTTCTAAATTCCTACATGAAATGAGGCAGGCCATCGCAGTGGAAACTCACATGTAGCCGCTGAGTCTTCCCACATGGGCAGAGATGCTGACAGCTTGTCAGAGACCTTCACAGTCAAAACCAGGAGAGAGTCAGATACCGTCCCAGAGGTTCAGGATTACCTCAAAATGGAGAGCAGTGTGTGTATGAATGGCCTAGATGACAGCTGATGTAGAGGCGGACCAGATGTGGTTGCTCAGTGCAAAGAGTTTTGTTTATTGAAGATGAAAAGACAAAGGACCACCAGTCCTGAGGTAGTTGTTTTCCTTCCTTAAGGTGCTACATTTTACAACACGTCAGGCCGAGTATACTCTGTGTTGTTCTTGGCAGTAGCGTTAAGACTGTCCATCCAGTGCGCTGAAGGCTTGTGTGTTCCTGGCAGTGTGTGTTCAGTGGTGTGTTCTTTACTCACAGATATCAGACCATGCTGGACTGCTGGCAGGGTGAGCCACAGGATCGACCCACCTTCACTGAACTGGTGGAAAGGCTGGGAGACCTGCTCCAGGCCAGCGTGCAACAGGTATGATACACAAATAAAAGTGTGTACCAATTGAACAATTACACATTCTAGAGTTTAAGCTTCATCCTGCAAAAACTGAACAGAGATTTATGGAGCTGTTTTCTCCCTCACTGACAAATACTGAAACAAAATCCCCACATATGGGAGAAATTTTGAATCTTGTTGTGGCTGTACAGAACAATTTTAGCAATATTAGTCACTAGTTCTTGCAGAATGAGTCACAAACACTGCAGTCATTCAGGAAGCCTCGCTGCTGATCAGAGCCCCGCAGCCTAAAGAAGATTCAGTGCAGCGCCTCACCCAGGGGGGCGTTCAGTGTAACCGAGAGGGGAAGTAACACTCAACACAAACACTTGGCTCCCTTTGAATTGGCACTATCAGCCTCATAAGGGGAACCACACTTCAAAACACATGGAAAAACAATGTACGCATTGGTGTGATGCATGATAACATTGTCTCGTATTACTGTTAACAAATTGTTGGTAGATTTTATACGGCTCAGAAGGTTAAACAGCTGCCAGGTCAACCAGAAGTGGTAAGCAAAAAAAATATATGTGCAAATATATTAAACTGAAATAAATTAAATGCACACAGTCCAACGGTCATTTTGATTTATCATAGGAAAAGCACTGGTGTACCTGATAACATTAATGTTCTGTTTCCCATTAAGTAATGACAGTGTAATAATACCAGGACCCTTGATTACACCTGTGTATCTGAGCTGGCAAAATTACACTCAGTCTAACTGGGGTTGTTCTGAGTTCAGATTATGCATCATAATCAATGAGACTGAGAAGCTGAAATCCCACATGCTGACACGTGACGTTATTCTTTGTTAATGCGGCTACATGTTAGATGATCGGGTATCATGCTGCTGCCAGTAGATGGAAACTCTCCTTGTAAAGTGGCCCCTTAAAGAGCATTTGTCCTTTCCTCCATTAAAATGAAAATGAACAATCATTATCGTCTCATAATGCAGTGTAACTTACACGAGGGGCAGAAATTTAAAACAAAAGAACTAATTTTTTGGTGGAAGAGCAGCTGTGTCACTGAAACAGATGAATGCAAATTAAAGACAAAGAGGCACTTAGCATCAACTGTGGCTGATGATAGAAAATTGGCTACGATCCTAAGGACAGCAGATAATTTTCAGTCATCAGGATCTACGAGGCTTCTTCTTTCACGGCGGAGAACAAGCTTCTTGTCCACGACGTACATTACTACTGACAAAGAGAAGGAATTACATTTCACTACATATGCAACGACTGCACAGGACTGCAGATTGTCCAGTGGAGTAATTAGAGATAAGGCTACACATCACATCACATGAAGACTACAGCATGTTGCATTACAAATGAGTCTGTGAAAACTATCTTCATGAGAAACAGCACAGATTGGACACAAAGTACATTGATGGGGTCTGAGACTCATTAATAAATCTTTAGTTACAGTGGAGGAAAGCCGGTCATGAACTCCGCCGCCGCCTGCTCCAACGTCACGAACGCAGTTATGGATTTATTAGAACTGACCGTGGTTTCTTTGGCTGCTCACCACGACCTGTGGATGTGTGCGTTTGCATAGCATCGACCATAAATCTGCTTGTCTTGTTGGTTTAGGAGGGTAAGCACTACATACCCATCAACACAGCCCTGCTGGCGAAGGTGGGAGACCAGACCGCCACAGTGCCGTCAGAGGAGACACCTACACGACCTGTGTCTCACCGTGACTCAGGGAACACCTGGTGAGAACATTGTTCATGGACGAGTTTACTCAGACACATGTTGTTATTTCATCTTTTTTCCTCTAGTGATGTTGCACGAGGGAAGATTTATCTGTTCCAGATTTCAAATGTTTGCTGTGACATTGCTGCATGAATCCACTTGACTTTGAAGACCCCCTGACTTTTCCTCTAGCGCAACCAGCAGGTCAAAGTCATCTACTAACAGGGCTGGCACAACATTTTACACAGATAGTCATCTTAATCACTGTGGGGGTTCCCCGTAGTTCTGCTCTTTTATGTGTTTTGCCTTGAAATTTCACACAGACATTCATGCCCCCCACAGGATGAAGTGTAACAACTTTGGCTCCTTTACCTTTTAATCTAAAACCATCATCAGCTCAAAATTTATATTTGGTTTTATGACCAAATTCCTGCAAAACTAATAAACACAACTGTGGCGAGGTACAGCCGCACAGAGCTACTAGCTTGGCTGTAAACTCCGGTTGGCTCGGATCTGTTGAAGTTGTTAGGAGATTCGAAGGGAATAAATCACCTTGTCTTTCGTACATGTAAACCGATCCTCTGACTGTTGCAGGCAAACAGAGCAGTGTGTGTTTTGCCAAGGAAGCGTCTAAGTCATTTTTCCCATTTTTTTGAGCTGAAAAATAGCCAAAACAATTATTGTTCCTGTTGCGCTCAGACTAAACTCAACCAGGAGAACATCCAGGTCTGACCTGAGGACAATGTCCTCACGTGATAAGGAATACACACAAAGAGCAGTTCGATGGTTGAAGACCTCTCGGTATTGTGGCTCCTGAGAGGAATTTCCCCCAAAACTAAAGAGCCAGCTCCAAGATTTACGTCTACTTAAAATAATATTTGTTGAGCTCTTGGATTTTCACAGGTCCTCCAAGTGTGTTTATTGAGGAGGTGGTGAAAAGCGGTAATGACAGTTACCCCTTAAGTTGAATTAAGCTGCCGTTTTAGCCTCTGAGTGTTGAAATGCAAAGCAAACAAGGCGTGTTTTCAAAGTACAATGTCATAGATGCCTCACAGTGTTGATCTAAATGATTAAGTTCCTGCAGTTTTGTTGCTGAACTTTGCCTTTTTGGCTCCAGTGTAATCAAAGGATCCTCTAAACAGAAACAGAACGTTTTAGGGAATTTTGGAGTCTTAACCCTTGAAATAACCTTTTTTTTTGTTTTTCCAGGAACATCAAGATCCGTCCAGCTAGTGTAAAAACCTTCGACGAGGTTACCATGGAGAACGGGACAAATGAGAACCACGGGGTAAGTTATTCAGCCTGAAACTAAACCAGAAACAGACACATAATATGCACTATGCACGAACCCAAGTCCTGTTACTTAACAGTTGGACTGTAGGAGAGAGTATAGCATGAATTTTTATTTACCTCTGGTGTTGAATCCATGTGGTTCCACTATGTATTTCTGATTTTTAACTTAATGCAAACTTCACCGAGACAAAGAAGTTTCTCATGACTCTTCTTAAACCTCCTCCCTGTTTATTCAGCTGAGTTTGTGCCACATTACAATGTCCTTTATATTTACTTTATGTTCCTAGAACTAACTAAATAAAAAAAGGATATATCTTGTGTGTTTTTACTTTACATGTAGTCCTTTTTTGAACAGTTTTTGAAAAGTTTTACTTACTTTTGTTCACCTCTGATACATTCATTATAGACTAAAGAAGCTGAGCCAAATCGGTGGTTTTGATTATTCCCCCTCTGTTTGTCTCTCCATCGTCATCAGAATCAGTCGGATAGCGGGATGGGCCTGTCGTCTGACAGCATGAAGACACTGATGCGCTTTGAGTCGTTGGCAGGCCGACCTCTGAGCATCATGGCTCTGGCGTACGTACACTACTACACAGAGCACCGCTCCACACAAGTGACAAATCAATGCACACAAACTGCTGCAAAGTACCTGCTGGGAAACCTCCCCGCTGAGCTGGAATGTAGACGCTATAACTGTCATACAACACACACACACACACACACACACACACACACACACACACACACACACAGTTTCTTCTGCCTTAAAAAGAAGTCAGCAGCTAGTTTTCCTCTTTTGTCCTAAGAAGCCATGCGTGAGGGACAGCGGCACAAAG
>OOFC01022689.1:35733-90142 GCA_900323345.1 Pseudochromis fuscus
CTGTATCATTGACATACAGCTACAGGAACATGTTTACCACCTGCACTAGGATTAGATTAGTCTGGCAGGAAGTTCTTGTAAATCTTGAGTCTCCACTCACACACACACACACACACACACACACACAGTTTCTTCTGCCTTAAAAAGAAGTCAGCAGCTAGTTTTCCTCTTTTGTCCTAAGAAGCCATGCGTGAGGGACAGCGGCACAAAGGAAAAGTGGGAGGGAAAAAGCTTGAAGGTGACAAACTGAAGGACTGACCACAAAAGCAGAGCTGTTTTAAGAGAACACACTAAAAACTCTTTGTTTTCACCAAGAGAGTCATGAATGAGATACCTCCCAGACTGATTTAACTTATGAGTCATGGCTGCTTGCTATAGTGCAACGCTGGGCAACACACACACACACACAATCTCAAAGGAATGACGTAGACTGACGGTGTATAGTCCAAAATCCTTGATGACTTTAAGATGTGGATCTTGAAAGTATATAAAGCTGCTGGATAGGTAACAAAAACACAGAGACAATATGTTCCCGCTTTCTGGGGTTATTCGAGGAAAAAGACAAATATGAGTGAGATTTCTGTAAATCTTTTTCTCATGAGGGCCTCTGTATGTGTCATGAGGTTTACATGTGAAGTTTATGGCAGGGTTAATTTACAGGGTCACACCCCTGAACTCACTGATTACACTTTAAACCGTCTCTTATTATTCTGCTGTTCCCTGCACAGTAGCAACTATTACTGCCCATTCAAAAGAGTGGGGCTCGCACTCTGAGGATTTAAAGGAGTGAAGTCAAACGTCTCGGAGCAAATCTTCCATATCTCTGTTACAAATAAAAGCGTTTTTAAATCACGATTGAGCACGTAAACAAGTGCAGGGGAAGTAAGTTATGACACCCTCTGAGGCAGTGTAACTATTTTACAGCTCACCAGGCTCCCTCCCACTCACAGCGTCCTTTAGGTGTCAAAACTTGAAGCCGAGCAGTCGTTACAGGCCTGCTTGTCCCATCAGGGCCTCGGCGTGGCAGAGGGAATCAGCCCAGGCATCCAGAGAATGATCTATATCTGAAGGGGAGGACTTCCTCACTGGGCAAACCACTCAATCACTGCCACCTTTGAACTCAGGAGGGTTTACAAGGGCCTCCCCCTGCTGTAGCTCTTTTGTATAGCAGTCCACCTGATGCTCCCTGAAGCCTCACCACTCCTCTAACCTCGCTAACTTCTGACCAGTGCTGACTGCACAGTATTACCAGGGAGTTGTTGTCGATTTTTGAGATAAAACCATTGCATTTAAAATCCAAAACAAACACAAAGAAAAGAAAATTATCTAGTGGAAGCTGGAATGAGTGATCTTTTTTACACCGATTAAATAGTTAAAACAGCTGCTTCAACTGAGAGTAAAGTGATTTTCACTCTGATTCATGTCGTTTCCCGTGGTGCAGTCGTCCCTCCGCCCTGCGCTTGGCATTGACAACACTGTACTATTGTTAACTATTCTGATGCCAGGTAGCTTATTCATCCAAACAACATTCCAGTACAACAGCGTCTCTTCCCCCCGCTGGGCACTGACCCTTTGGCCTCGAGACAGGAGCTCTGGAAGCCCTTAGCAACGTCCCAGACAATAAGAGGCAATTACTCATATTCTGGGAATCTAATGAAGCAGAAAACACTCTGGATGATTGATTACATCATACATGAATGCAGGAAGTTCTGTGTGATTGTACAGCTTAACAAAAGGCATTTTCTTAAATCAAAAAACATCAGAAGAGCTGTCTGCAATGAGGGCAGTCAAATCAGGTTGTCCTCATGAAACTTGAGAGTAAACAAGAAAGAAAACATTCATATTCTGGACAATGTATTTAAGTTTACTCTCACCAAACACACTGACCATTAAGAAGTTATTCTGGCAGATACAATAACATGAAAGTTTTGCATAGGAGATTTAAATATTTTAAAGACACATGCATGTGTTTTTAGAAAAACCCTGAGTCAAAGTTTAGTGTCTATTTTTCGTGGTAAGAAATTAAAATTTGGAAAAGGAAAAAAAAATTAATGATTGATATTAAAGCCCCAACAAATGATTATTTCCTTCTGTTACAGACTCATCTTCTGTCTATAAAAATGCTGTAAATGCGGAAAAATGTTCAAAATGATACAAATTCCCAAAGCCTAATGTCGTACTATGCAAATCTAACTAATAAAAACTAAAAAATGAAAAGTTAGAATGATATTTGAAAAGTTTTTGGAATATTTTTTTTACTTTTTGATAAAAATAAGTCTTTAAAATTGAAATTAATTTAGTGAAATAGTTGTAGATTTTTTTCTTTTTTCTTAGGATCAACTATCTGCTTTAAGTCCGTCTGATCTGGTTAGCATTGTGATATAATGGAAGAAGGAGTCACCTGTTTTTCTGTCTTCTGGATGATTATTTAGTAGTTTATTCTTAAACATGTGGGTAAATGTGAATGTAAGATATTTATCTGTCACTGTTGTGCTTGTGTTTTCAGGATGAAGGCAGTGAGTAAGAGTAAAGAGTCTGTGCTGACTGACACAGAGAAGGAGAAGTACCCGCCCACAGTTCCTCCTTTAGACTTCAGTCTGGATGACTCGGCTCTGGACGCCGGCCTGGAGTGTCACAGCCCGCCACCTGACTACAACTACGTGGTGCGCTACTCCACCCCTCCTGTGTAGCCTCCTGTCACATCCCCGGAGAACCTGAGACTGACAGCCTCAAGGCCTCTGCTTTGTTCTCCTCCTTTGTTTGGACTCTTATCTCCAGACTGTTCTGTAGCAAACACCAGAGGAAAAGAGATTCCCTCTCGATGTGTTTAGAAAAGGACGCTCATGAATCATCTCGACTGTAACTTCTACATCTTCCACCGTCCAGAGCGTCTGCTGCACAACAAAAGGAAACCTGCAGACTGTTGATCCCCTTCCAGTTTTCAGACGTAGTTACTGCTGCTGGTCCGTTCCACATTCACTGTGATATGTCAAACAGCTGAACACAGGCTCAGGTATTTCTTTGATCTACTGTGAAACCGACGAGTCCAACTTTTCCACAGCTCTGAACAAAGCTTTGAAGAAGAGAAATGTCCAGGAACAACAAAACAGAAAGGATTGTTGAGGTTGTTCAAATTTGTAGGATTTTTTTTTCAATATATATATTTGGTTAAAAAAAATTTGGAAAAAGTGAAAACTGGAAAGTAATTTGTGAATTATGTTAAAGAGAAGATGTTTCTGTAATGTGGCTCCATCTGTCCAAGAAAAAAAAAAATCATTTAAAATATAAAAAAATGTCTTTAACTAACTCAGGTTGACCCACAGTGATAGAGAGGAGATTTCTCTGGGCTCCATGGATGTTTTTTAAGCTCTTTTAGTTTTTGTAAAGTCACATGTTGTTGACGGTTAATGGAGGAAAGGGGGGTATCTTCCGAGTTAACATTACATCTCGACCCTGAGAGCATTTGACTCCTGCTCCTGCCCCAGTCAAGCATTATTTTTATTTGGGAAACCAGATTTTTTTTTGTATTTTTTCATGTACAGATTTAGTTAGAAACATGAGATTAGAACAAAACCGTCATAGGAGGAATTTATTCAAAAAGCACCAATTAAAATAAAAATGTGTATTAAACATTGTCACTTAGTTATGTCGTTCATTTAGATTCACGACTAAAATTTAACCAAAGGATTTTCCAGCTCAGTCTTCCTGATATCAACATGTCATATCCCAGTGTTTGATTCCAGACATATATGCTGTTTGTGCTGCTGTATTCACTGATAGTAAAGCTGAGGACATCTGTGGGATGTTCTCAGTCCTTCGTCTCGTGCTCGTAAAGCTTGCAGTGCAGGCTACAGAAACTCAAGATGTTGTGTGTTTGACGTTAGCAGCGATCACATGATTTGTTAACGTGTAAAATCCACGTTTCTGCATGTTGAGGCTTTTATTTTGTAATGCAGGATGAACTGAAAGTACTGTGGACCAAAACCTTCAGTCACGCTTGTATTAGTTCAAACACACACAGTATGGTAATGCAGCTAGCCTGTGCTCGCTGACCACTAAAGAAACAGTATTTGTCAGCGAGTAAACTACAGTGTAAAGTGGATATTTTGTTATTTTTCCAAATGATGTTTTGTCTGTGACCAAATTGTTTCTGTTAATGTGGAGAGCAAGTGGTTATGCACTGATTCTTTATATCAAGTATAAATTGTGTATTTTAAAGGTATATTATTGTGAAACGGTGTTGAGGGTCACATGTTACAAAGATTTTTATTTTTCCTTTTTATTTAACTGTTGTCAATATTAGGCTACATAGTAGGAAATTAACATTTGCAGTATTTGTTGTGTAGTCTTTTTTTTGCCAGCCTAACATCATCAGCGTTCATTTAATGGATTTAGTTCACATTTTATGTTTCTGTATTGAATGTCAAGCATCATATAATGGTTCAGTCATTTAGTTTTTATCTCAATAACATTCAAGTATTTCAACCAATGTTTTTTTTTAATAACCACGACTAATAGTTCCTGCAGGATCCCATCCTCTGTGTTGTTAACATAGTGTAACAAGTTAGATTCAATGAAAGTTATGTTCCCCAACACTGTTATCTGAGTGTATGAAGTAAATGAATGAATAAAGATCTATATATTTATACATTACTTGCAGTCTCGAGTCATATTTGCTTGAAATACATTCACTGTTATGCACCACACTGAAGCCATCGTGAGGTTGGTTTCCCTGGTTTACAGTGAAATGTGTCAACTACTGTTGGATGGATTTACTTTGCAATGTGGTGCAGACATTTGAGATCTTTGTGAACTGTACTGATCTCCTGATAATAAGCCTCTCTGTGAGCTATGCACCTTTCTGTATGTTGCTTTGGATTATGCAGCTTTACTCCAACAAAATTTGACTTCATGGCTTCAAGGAGACAAAAAATAAATCCAGTGAACAACAGGCTCCTTCTGCTCAGTGACATTCACTGTCCAGCACACAAAATGTATAATATTGATAATAAACATGTTTTTTGTTTTTTTTTAACCACTGGAGCCTGTCCCAGCTGGCAATGGGCGAGAGACGGGGTACACACTGGACAGGTCGCCAGTCCGACAGGCGACATGACCATTAAAGGGATAAATAATTAAAACATATGTCTATTATTAATTTTCCTATAATAATTTAAATATTTCCTTCCTTCCATTGTCAAGCATTAAATATTTTTTTCATCTCCCTCCCAGAAAATACTGGAAATAAAATGGTTTGAGGGAGAAAATTGACTCTTAAACTGATTAAAACTGTGAAGGTAGTGGCAAGTAGCAAGTCTAAAAGATTTTTTGAGAAGTGTATTTGGTTCACTCTAATATATTTAGAATATTTGAATATTAGAATAAATACAAATGCAAAGAATTTGTGGAGCAGCAACATGTTTGTTTCATTAGTTTCTTGTTCATGTCTCCTCAGAGCCGCCATGTTGGGAAGTTCTTGCACAACACAGGAGGCTCCAGGTTATTTTTAACTGACCCTGTTAGTTCACTGAATCAAACGCTCTGTAATTATTCCCATCTGAGGCTTCAAACTTTAATGAAATGATTTGTTTGGATTGAAATGTGCCACTTCTTCTGCTCCTTGGATTGTGGGAGACTCACTTCCTCGCCGGGACGAGGTGTCGGCAGCATGTCTGCTCACCGGGACAATGCCCCTCTGAGCGGGAAAGGAAGGAACTCTTAATCATCCTGGCCACGACCGGAGGACGCCACACACCGGGCTTCCTATGGGAGCCCCTGGTTACCGGCACCGGGTGTGTCCGTGTGGGACCACACGCCACAGGACCGGGCCCCTGACTGTCTCTGTGTCCTCACAGGATTTATTATGTTCACAGTGAAGAGAGCACCCAACATTCAACTCTTAATTATGCCGCATGTCAACAACCTCCGATGTGAACTATTTCCAGAATATGAGATACAAACAAACAAGGGAAGGATGTTGGAGGGGGAGGGTCTTCTTCTCCACTATCACTGCACCTTCACAGTGTTTTTCCACACAGACACGAGCACGAGGAGCCTTTCCTGAAGGGCTGCTGGGCCTGGGAGCAGCTCTGCCTCTCAGTTAACTCTAACCCTAACCCTACATCTACAGAGAGTTTATTAAACTATTAGTTAATTATTATAAAATAGAAAGAGATAAACTGTTGGTCCAGTCTTCTTGGTCACATCACTAATGAAAGGACCTGTCATGAAGGAGCCATTGCACAGTGTGCACCATCATTTATATTAATGTTTGTGCAGTTTGAATGACACAATCAACTACTGTGTTGTGCTGATGTGTCCAGAAAAGACTCCCACAAGCCTCCAACATCTCTAAATAAGATATGAGTAAGTAACAGGTCAAATGAGAAAAGAGAAAGTTGGTGTAATGTTGAATTTTGGGGGAAACTCTGACGACGAGAACACTTGTGTTTAACAGAATTGATGGTTAGAAAACATCCTTTTCCTTTGTCAATTCCCTTTATTCATGTGACACAAACATTTGAGAGTCTGAAAGTGGTAAGGAAGGCTGGTGTAGTGGTTTGGACTGATTATATTTGCTTTTCAAAGGCAAAGTCCAGAAAATGAGATTCCCATTTTACATCCCGAATCTTCCAGTGATTCCAAAAATCAGAAAATGAAAACCAGTATGAAATGTATTTTATGTGTTTTTTATCAAATGTACTTGCGATATTATAAAAAAACAAGTCAATATATCCTGTCTTGTTTTTCACAGAATAAATTTTCCACCGAAATTGGATGTTTCCCAGTGCTCCTCTCCCTAAACGGCACATTGTTGGCACTGAAAAATATTATTTCCCAATGCCCATACATGCAGAATTATGAAGAATCACAAAGTTAGTTCAGTAGTATGACACCTGTAAACTGCAATACCATGACCTGGGTATCTTCCCATCATTGTTTCATGATGAGAAGTGTTACTAATGAAACTCGGCAGAGCATAAATCTCTCATCAGAAAAGCCGAGAGCAGGATATGAGTCGAGATGGAGTGTTAAAAAAATAATGAAAAGTGTTTTTGGGTCTAACTCCTCCTATCAGACTAAAATGAAGTCTGTCTTTAATCACACTGGCTGAGGTTTGAGAAAACAAAACAATCTGTAAAACATATCACCTCTGCAATGTTTCGACCCTTGAGTTAGATAAGGAAGTGGTTTCTGTTTCAGGACTTATTACTCAGTTTGTATCACACCCACCATGCAGCCTGTTCTTGTTTCCCTCATTTAACAATTACATCCATGAGCACCCCCCTCCTCCTCCTTCACTTGACCACTTCCACACTGTCTTTCCAAAGCAAACAGAGCTGGAACACACTCCAATAATCACCCAAAAAGAGAAACCATGCCAAAAAACATCTGTCATGCAGCTTGAAATCCTATCATACACTGATGTGAGGCTGTTGACCAAACAGTACAATCATGCCAAAAAAAAAAAAAAAGTTAACCCCCACATAAACTCCCACACGATGCTTTTCCCAGACCCCTACCCAAGAAGGTGAATGGTGGGTGGGCCACATCCACGCCTCTCACCTAAATGCAGAACAATGAGCCGGATACGGTCCCCTTAGCACACCTAACTGTAGTCCACCTTTAACAAGCGGAGTGAAAGGCCGAGCCAACAACGCGTGCGGCTAAATAAAGACGCCGCAGTGGTTCAAAGAGCAAGAGGAAAAAACAAACAGCAGATCAGCAGAAGGTTCATTTATTGTCACTTGTAGTAAATATGAAAATGTTGACAGGATGAAGGCGGCACATTGGAAGGAAAGTGTGAATCAAACATTGGAGTTAAAATGTTATGTATACAATGTGTACCAAGACAAGAAAAAGCAAATATCTCCCCATCACTAACTAATGAGAGCAAACTAGAGAGAAACAATCAGTAGGAATCAGCCCTGCACCGTTAATTCACTCATAAAGCAGAATTTACACACATGACAAATATAAAAATGACATAAAAACTTTAAGGTTGCTTGACACACACACATGCTCTGTAAGCTCAACATATCTTATTTATGTCAGGTCCACAAGTTTGGAGTTTTGAGTTCATTGTACTCACATTCATGAAGCTGATACAGGCTCAAGTTAAATTAACAACATACATTACTTTACCTAACACAATTCATTGTGTGTGTTCACTGACAACAAAGTTATTATTTCACTCATGATTGTTTCCTTGTTTCTTGTAGCAATACAGGATATTACCCAAGGAATTAATAATAGCATTTTGGCCAAGATCAGAGGATGAGATCTTGTCTGAAAAAAATCCCCCAAATCCCTATTACCATATTTTCCGGACTATTGAGTACACCTGTCTATAAGCCGCTATTGAATTTATTCGAACAGTTTCATGTGGTCCCCTCTGACCGGGTCTGATGTGACGACGCTAAATGTATCGGAGGCACAGAGCTCACTAGCTTGTAAAAAGCCAACGAGCTTCATGCCGCCGATACATGAGAAACACCGGTGTTTAAGTTCAAAGCGTTGAAAAAAGTAGCGGCTTATAGTCCGGAAAATACGGTACTTAAATTATGCAAAGGATTTAACAAAGACATAGGTGAGAGAGACAGTAGGAGGCAGTAAAATACCACTGCTGCGGTGCTATACCATAGACTGTAGATAAAAGATGGATGGGCCTCAAAAGTGTCAAAAGTACAAAAAGTGCAATACCACTGATGGCCACTAGAGGCTGACACCAAAAAACTGTAATGAAACAGCCAATACATTTTTCCCACAAGTCATTCTGATGTCATCAGCTAAAGTCAACCCTTCTTCTCAGTGATCGTCCATCTGAAAATCCTTTCATCATTCAATAGATGTTAGGCTTCAAATACAGTCATATTTAGGGGCGTGGTTAGTTTGATTGACAGGCCTGGTCTCCAGTGATTTACAAGTGGTTTGGAGGCTCATTCACCAGTGAACGAACTTTAGTCTCATGCACGTTGGGCAGTGTCCTCATGTTTAAGGGTTAGACCTGCCTCCTCACTCCTGTGCCACGCCATCTGAAAAAATCATTATGGGAGCAAAATAACACTTTGGCCACTCTGGTTAGAATAGAATAGAATAGAATAGAATAGAATAGAATAGAATTGAATAGAAAAGTAAAGAATATTTGCACCTAGGATATTGCAGTTTGCTGTTGTACATTTGACCATTTGAAAGCTCAATAAGCTGTGCTTGTTGCACAGCACAGTTTGTTATTGCACAGAATTTATTGCACAGTATTTCACATTTATGTTTTTTTAGTTGTTTGTTTTGTTGTTTTTTGTTTGTTATAATAGTCCAAAGTGAGCTCGGGGATGTTGTATCTCCTTCCCATCTTAGCAGCCGAAAGTCTCACAGCAGCTGGACAGAAGCTTTGTTGGAAGCAGGCCTTATGTGCTGCAGTGCTCGCAGGCCTGTGGTGTCTCAGGTTGTGTCCTGAGTCCTGTCAGATTAACAGAGCAGGAGCTGGGTGGTGTTTGTCTCAGAGGACACTCTGTGCCTTTCTCCTGCAGTGCTGTGTGTGGAGGGTGTCCATGGAGGAGAGGTCAGACAATGGTTGACACAACAATGATCCCAAGAAAAAAACAAATGGGAATTTCATCCATGGCCAGTTCAAGGCAACATGTGTGAGGATCTGATGTCCCACATTTGGGTGCACAATAAGTCCTGCCACAGGACAGCAGAGCAGCCAACAGGAGCAGAGCTGAGCACAGATTTTACTGGAGAGGGATTAACACTACAAACATGCAATACAAAAAAAACAAACGTCCATCATGTTCACATTAATTATGCCACAATGTGGTCGCTGCATTTTTCCCATGCCCTCCTGGTGTAGGAGTTCTGTGTACACCCCTCACCTCCTGCCAGCGAGGTAAACAAAGAGGGCAACCGAGCGAGCTGATTTCACTGCACTTCTCTGGAAACAAGCTGAGGTATCAGACGGACTCATGTTTTCACTGAACAACGAGGAGGAAGGAGATGATCAGAGATCTTATCAGATGTGCAATCAGCGAGCAAACACAGTGACAGAAGAGGAACACATGCTATGAATAAAGCAAACACTTGGCAAGTTTTTCTTTTTCTCTGCCGCTGGCATGTCAGCCTGTTTGAAATCCAATTCACAACAACAATACAGGCTTTCTGATGTTGTCGTAGAAAGTGTTTTTAAGAGATCCAGTAAAATACTATATTTAAACTTGCTGATTGTTCTTACTAATGCAGAACACATGAATTACTCCACGAGAGGAAAATGCCAATTTTAACTTCTTCCAATGATCTGAAAATTCTTGCAACTTCAACAACATCACAGAAATGTTTCCAGCAAGTTACAAAGCAGGGAACAGGTGTTAACGCCACATGTTGAATGGTTTTCGTGACATTCTTCTTTTCAGTGTCCATATGAAATGTTGCTGAGCCACACAGTTGCATCTCTTTTATTAAATGAATAACATGGAGACTGTGGTTTGTTAAGAGTCAGTTTCACACGTCATTGTGCTCTGGAAACTCACCAACAACAGTTCTCAGCTGAAAACATTATGTTCTGCAGTGTGAGTGACATCCAGCTGATAGATATTCATAACCTATTTTTTCTATTTTCTCCACTAGATTGTTTTGGTTTTCGGGTTTTCATTGGATTTGTTGGCGAAACAAACTATAGACTAGATTCTGATTTAACTTTAACAGAGATAAAAGTCTTAAATGTGACACATTTGATAAACTCATAGGATTTGTTACATTGTAAATCATAATACACAATGTTTGAAGTAGTTAAACTTTGATCTCAGTCGCTACAAAAGCTACAACACAGCTTTCATGTTAATGCATTACTATGACTAGACCAGTGGTATGTGGTCTATAGCAAATATATATAGAAAAAGTCTGTGTCTTCTATATTAACAACAACATTTTTCACAATCCTGCCAACATCTATTTCTATTGTATCCTGAACAAATTAACCAAAATACTTGAACATGACTTGTGTTCTGCTGCACAGATGTTCCCCATTACAAATGACAAACTCAGGATGAGTGCCTGTGTGTCAACCATGAAGGCAGTTTCTCTAAAAATAGTAGCAGATGGTCTTGTTTTACCTCCTTCCCCGCAGAGAAGCGCTGTGGCCACTTTGATAAAATCAGTGAATTCCTCGCTGCTGACTGTCATTGATCTTCATCATCCACACTGTGCTGAGCTCAGGGGAGGATGCAGCTTTTCTTTCTTTGTCTTTAATCCCGTCATTTTATTTGCACAATTTGTTGACACTCAAAGAAAAAAACTTCACTTTATCAATACATGTCGTCATATGCAAATGAAACTGTCAGTAACATCCATAATGTTTAATCAAACCTGTCGAAGAATCAAACAAACAAGAGATACATCAGACCCACTATTGTGTGAAGTGCACCATAATGAAGATAGTGAAGAAGACGATAAACCCATGGGGATGGTTCCAGCAGAGAACACAGAACCATAATTATAGAAACAACAAGGAATGAAAGAAACAATGTTTCTGTTGAAATGTCACTCTCAGGCTGGCATTAAGTTACAGCTGGAAAGCTTTGCAGTAACATTGTCAATGCAGCTTTACAATATTGAGCCTATATTTATTTATTTTTATTTTAGTTATTATTTTTCATGTTTATTTGTGCATGTAGTGTGAACCAATGCCACACACCACATCAACCACAGCCTCAGCTAATTTGTTGAGCCATCTTTCAGTCTAACTGTTCTACATTCACTTTCATGGAGACAGCTCATAATTAACTCAACTGCACCATCTAGTGGACAAGTAGTACACTTACTGTGCTTCAGTCAGAGGCAACAAAACACTTGAATGAAACAAAAAGAAACTGCTGAGATTTATAAACAAATTATTCACAATATTTAATCAGAAAGTTACTGAGAACCAGTAATTGAAACATGAAATACAAAAAACTGTTTAGGATCCCGTAACTTTATGAAAAAAAACTTCGAGGTGGTGTGTTGGATATTGCTGATATATCAGAATGTAAATTATGGGGAAGTTCCAGCTTTGAAAACAGTTCACATTTTATTCCTGTTTTGCTTAATTTAATTTGCAGAAGTCAGTTGACCTTGTTGATGACATTCAGAGAAAATGACCCTCGAGAGAACTACAACATGATATGACAGCAACCACGAGGACACACGAGCAGACTTTCTGAATCTCAGCTGTGGACAAACACTGTCAGGTTGTCTGTGACATGTCAAACAAAGGGAAATTCAAATCAGATAAAAGGAGAACAACATGAAGAGGGAAATCTTCATGGCTAAATGACAACACAAGAGTCACAAAGTATAAGGATACGTCACTTTACACCCTTCACATGTTTCTATGATTGTCAATCAAACAACTGCCTTTAAAAAACCTGCATGTTTTATTTAATTTATTTATGCTCACTTCAGTAAAGGTGCCTTAAAAATCCTCTGGGGATAAAAATGATTCATGTTTCCTGACTCAGAGTCTCCAGCACAAGTTTGTCACACATTCAGTAAAAAGAGTGGAGTATGTAACATGTGCTGTGGTTTATTCTGTCCCATCAAATGTGGTAGTGTTGACTGCAAAGTTGTAGTTGAGAATTGTTCAGTCACATCAGCTGTAATCTGGCAGAAGTGACTCCGTGTTCTGGACTTTTTCAGATCTCACTCTGGCCTGGTGATGAGGAGACAAAGACTTATTACATTTCAAAATTTCCCCCGAGTGGCTCTTATCCCAAGAACTGGCCTCACAGTTTTGCAGCTGTCACAGACTAAATTTGGGTGGAAGGAAACAACAAGACTCAAACTTTAAATATGTGTTATTAACGAATGTCTAATGATCCGCTAAATGTGCTATGATTACATGAGAATGAACAACTGAGAAAGTCTGTCTTAAATCAATGCAACAACAGGTTGTAAACCTCAAGGAGAATTTTCCTGCAACTATAAATATGTGTATATATAATTTACTATAGATCATTTCATGTTGCATGTGGCTGAATGCTGCCCTCTTGAGTTAAATATTCTGATAAGTGCTCAAACACACTCCCCCCACGAATCAGGTTTATTACAGCA
Source organism: Pseudochromis fuscus (assembly GCA_900323345.1). NCBI lineage: Eukaryota > Metazoa > Chordata > Actinopteri > Pseudochromidae > Pseudochromis > Pseudochromis fuscus. The sequence continues at coordinate 48,820 of OOFC01022689.1, forward strand.
GCTGTAGTTCTGCATGTATCCACAAGAGAGCATCATTGAGTCTAACTGGTGCAGTGCTGTAATAAAGTGGGTGAGTGGGTTTAATGACTGGAAACAGTTTTGATTAACAAAATAAAATGCACAAGCTCTTTCTGAGAGGAATTTCTGGTACACGTTTCACATGGATTAGGGGGTCACATTTGTTTATTTATTCATTTATAATGTTGGTGTGAAAGCCTTGATGCCTTCTTTAATATAATGTGACACAACACCACAGAATAAAACATGTGACAGCTGAGACTGTGGACATTTAAGAAACAACTCGAGCATACTGTCTCATATATGTTTTGTGATAAATATAAATATGCTGCAGGGATTTCCATCAGTACTTATGACTGTGCGCACTATACCAGAGTACAGCTTGGAATTGGGCCTATCCACCATCTATCTATCTATCTATCTATCTATCTATCTATCTATATATCAGTGGTAGAGTTGTGTATGGGCCTGAGCTGCACACCAGCATCAAATAAAGTCACAGTAAAATAAATCCACTGTAATTTCAGGCGACAGCGGTGACTGATGTGTCACAGGCCGCTGTTTGTCTCGGAGGGGGTTGTTGGAGTTTCCTTGTAACCGGAATTAGCTGTGAAGTGCGACCTTAAGGTGTGAACACGGAATACGAAAGGTCCGGCTTGCTTCACGAAATAGTCTCTCATACTTTGCACCTCGTTTGCAAGTGAATATATTGACAAATAATTCGGGATTTACGTGTGAAGTGTGGTTGGAAACTGATCCATTCCCACAGTAGCATTTTTTAAATCCAAGTGAATTTTGAATATGTAGCTATTGAATCTTTGGGATTTAAATGAGAAAGATGAAACTCTACAAATAATGACTGGGGGCTAATAGTAGGATATGAGCTAAGACTTAATAAAATGTCGCTACAAAGTGACTTATTGTAACGGTCCCTATTTTATAAAATATATCTGTGCGCAATTACGCACAGGCCTCTTTTTTACTTGGTGCCTTTTCGGACGTGTTGCCTCGGTTTATTGTCGCTTCGTGTAGTATGTGCAGCTGATAGGCCGCGGTGTTAATTTATTCATGGAGGGGAGAACTGATGTTCAGGATAGGCCGACTGTCAGGTGATGACGTGCTACAGCACAGGCGCAAGGGGACAGCTGGGCCGGCAGCACCGGTCACTCTCATTTGGATGCAAATCTACAAGAGTTGAGGAGTTGGCTGACGTCAGGCAGGCCTTAGTATACCTTTAGCCTCTTGTCAACAGAGGCACATCATGTGAGACTGGAGACAGACTGGAACTACGTCCTATTTCAATTTCTCTTTGGGAACTCATTTGGACCATAAACAGCAGAAGGATTGTTTTTTTACAGTTTCAGGGCAACAATGTCGCCTTAACTTAGGCAACACCACCCTTTGCTGTTTTTACCCTTTTAAAATACTTTTTTACAAATCATGTATGTGGGATACCTACTGGATAAAGAAACCGGCATGTATCACCAAGGGCCTGTAAGAAGATCAAGCATCAATCTGCCTCCACAGAACTTTGTTTCTACACCACAGTACCCCGACTTTACTGGATACCATCATGTGCCAAACATGGATACGCACGCACAGCCTACGGGAAGTTGGGGACCTTCATACGGCGCCCCACGGGAGGACTGGGGTGCATATAGTCTGGGACCCCCTAATGCTATTCCTACACCCATGAACAACTCATCTCCTGGACAGGTTCCTTACTGTTCATCTGAGTACACTCATATGCATCCTCCGGGATCTGCGGTGTTGCAGCCGCCGCCGGACAACGTTACTGTTGCACAAGTTTCTCCTGAGAGAGAAAGGCGCAATTCATACCAGTGGATGAGTAAAACTGCTCAGTCATCTTCTACAGGTGAGTTCATCATCTTGAATAATGTTCATAAATTATATTATTCGATAGGTTGAAGGCCGCGGAGCTGCAACACAATCTGTGTTTTTGGCGCACTTGTGAGTTTGTGTTTATTCCGGATTTTACGCACGCATCAGCAGCGCATGTCATTTTAAATAATTATTTCTATCTAATTTGTTCAATCAAAACGAGTCTAATTTACTGTTGTAAATAAATGTCAAACTTGGAACGTGCCCCTAACGAAAGTGGAAAGACACAGGAGGAAAGCCAGGTCCTGTGACACGCGTAATATGCAGATTGCTTACATTTTGGCTAATATAAGAGTAAAATGTTGTCTTAGTGAGAAAAGTAAAATTCTCTAATTGATTTCACTTCTATAGAAATAATAATAAAAAAACCCAAATCCCATCAGACTGGCAGCAGAAATAATCAAATGTCAATTGTGTCCATAAATCGTTTCCATAACTCATAACTTGAGTGAAGATGGACTGGAGCTCAGCAGCTCAGTTTACTGTATTCTTTGGTGTGGTGGAAATTTTAAAAAGGTGCGAGGAATCGGCGCCAGGCCCAGTTGTGATGTTAATGTCATTATTCCTGGAGATGTGAGGTCGACTTCCCTGTTACATTGTTTGGGGTTTTGAGTGGTATCCGTCATATCCAGGCAGAGGCCTTTGCTTTCAACACCTCTTCACTTTGATATGCGCCAACCTCCCTTCCTCTCCAAGAGTTATATTGCCGGAAAGAGTGACGTTTTTCACAGCTAATATCTCAAAAGTGGAGTACTACATACTGTAGGTCTTTACAGGAGCGTGTATTTAAAATCCAATATACATTTTATTTATTAACTTTTGGCTAATAAAACCGCAGCCCCTCAATTTTACACCATATTAATTCAATATATTTATCCGAATGGAAAGTAGGATTACTGTGTTCATCATTATTATTCTGATTATTGTTTTAATTTTGGCAGGGCTTTTCAGGATCATACTTTGGATTTCAAGCCTTCACACATAAAAAATGACATGCACTTTTATAACAGGGCTGTAAATTGTAAGCCCACAATTTTAAAATAACCCACATGCTGTCTTTAGGTATTTTACGCAGAATAAACTGTATTAAATGCACTTTCTACAGATGTGTGTGCTGTTTGTGTCCTTTTATCTGGTCAGTGGAGGATCTGTCTCGTGGCTGTTTGAAATTCACTGTACTGCAGTTGTCAGCAAAGCAAGATCAAAAAGCTCAATTTGCGTATCTGTGGAGAAGATGTGGATTTCAGACTAATAAAGATGCTCTGTGCAGATAGGCCGGTCCTGGCATGCTGGCCTCCTCTGTTGAAACCTTCCAGTTTAACCACCTGGCTGCTCACAAACAGATCATCCTGAAAAACCAACAGGCAAAAAAAATCTTAAGGTGTTTTTTGTTGATGTCTCCCGTCCACAGGTAAAACAAGGACGAAGGAGAAATACAGGGTAGTGTACACAGACCATCAGAGACTGGAGCTGGAGAAGGAGTTTCATTTCAACAGATACATCACCATCAGGAGGAAATCTGAACTGGCTGTCAACCTCGGTCTGTCTGAAAGACAGGTAGGTCACATCAGGGTTTTAATTTTCTGTCTTGATAACACTTAAAATCAATAGTATCTGCAGATATTTTGATAAACTCACTGTGCTGTTTGCAAGGGTAGAATCTAAAATACAAAACATTTTACTAGCAATAAACTTGCTGTTAATGTTTTAAAAACATATGGTGAGATCTTTCACTTTTCTTAGATTTTAAAATGACTCGTCCGTAGAAATGAACGATGACAGGATTCAAAAACATACATCTGTTTACTGTATAATAAATATAATTTTGTTTTTGTATTTTATTCTATTTACTTTTATCTTACTTTATTTTTTGCCATGGGAAAAACACAGATAAAATAAGCACCGCCACTAGTAAAGACACAAATATGATATTTGATTATTATTTTTTTAGTTCCTTCCCAGGGCAATATATTTATAGGATTGAACATGTATTTATTTAATTTTATTAAATTTAATTTGATCAAAACTATGGACAACATCTATACGCTGTATTTATTAAGGGCTATGAAATACCATAGAAAATACTAATGTAATGTTATTTTTTGTGCCTTTTCCAGGTGAAAATATGGTTTCAGAACCGCAGAGCTAAGGAGAGAAAGCTGATCAAGAAGAAGATGGGTCAGTCTGACGGCAGCGGCGGCTCTGTGCACAGTGACCCGGGGTCAGTGAGCCCTCTGCCGGTGCCGGGCTCCCTCAGTCCCACAGACATCCACGGCTCTCTGTACCCTCCTCAGGGAATGAACACCTTGCCATCTATCAGGAATATACAGCAAGTGACTGTGACTCAGTAGAAGAGTTCACCCTCTGGACCATGTCACATAACCGAGCACTCCGACAGGACACTTGATAGGCAGCCAGAGGATCTGAACTCACGTCCTGAAGCACAAAGCTGCGGATAAACATTTGATTTATAACAACGAAAATGCTGGAGGCTCTTCAAAAATATTGCTTTTTATAGAATAGATCTAATAACGTGGGGATTACAAAAGGAAAAAAAATCGACGTGTTTCAAACTTAAAAGCTTTAAATTGTTTGTGAGTTATTAAGATATAAATATCATTTTTTTGTATGTGATGAAGTGTATGTGTTTGTGAATAAAATGAGAATTCAGGGAAATGCCAGTGAAGTTTGGAACTGGATTGTACGCAGCTGAGTCTCACTGGACAAACTGCGCCGACGTGACAAATCATTTATACACGCGTCTTTTTTTGGCACAATTTGAAGCAAAGAGCTGCTGTAATAATGCAGGCAGAAAGGTCGTTTGATGGCAAGTTTCAAAATGTAATTAAAATGTTTTTTTTGCAGTGCACCTGTCATTTTTCTTATTTCTGATTTTTGTTTCTTTTGCTTAAAATAACCTATTTCTGATGTTAAAACCAACGCATTGCTTGTTGCAAGTCATACTTTCTGGTATACAATAATTAAGCTTCGAAAATGGTCTTCCCTAAGATGATACAAACACATGTAGGTCTATCCTATTAGTTCAATGCACCTACTTTTAATATGTCAGAATGGGACAGGCAGTTGTAAAGCTTGAATACGTAATTATTTGGGAGCAAAAATAGATTTTGTATAGCATGTTTAAACCTAGCTCTCTTGTCAAGCTTGTCTCACCGTTGGTGACTTAAAAAACAAAAACAACCAATGTGAGGGTCCACAGATGAATGTAGAAATAAAATGTATAGGAGATTACTATTTACTGACGTCCTGGTGTATTTAATATAGTCCTTGTTAGGATTTGTCCATTTAAACCATTTTAAATATCATCAGGTGTACTTTCACTTTTTAGCAACGACAGATTGGCTTAAACAAAGTGTGGGGTTCATGCGTAATTAGTTGAAGTGACATTTTAATTGTCATGTGGATAGATTGAGGAAGAGGACTCTTCCTGACTGTGACCTATACGTCTGAACTGAAGGTGTTATTGATTACCCCAGAGTGCAGGGCTTCCCAGCTCAGACAGCTCCTTCCAGTATGTATCTGTTTTGTCTCACTGGATCTTTGATAAACTCTGGTCCATCTGAACGCGGAGGGGCGATGATCGCTCTCGAACAAACTCCAACTCCGTGCGCGCTCGCTTCAGGGTCCGTGCGCGGTCCCGCGAGAGACGTCATGAGCGTCTTACTACCCAACATGGCGGACTTTGATACCATTTATGAGTTAGAAGACGAAGAGGATGAGCACGTAGTGAGCGAGGAACACTTGCCCAGATACTGTCCGGAGCCCGTGGTCATGCGAGGGGCCGGGCACATCACAGTGTAAGCAGAGCCGTGTTTGTCGCTGCTGTCTGCTCCGGTGAAGCTTTGTTATCCTGAGCCCTGTTAGCTGAGGCTAGCCTGCTAGCTAACGCAAATCACAACAACTAACAGTTAGCCGTGTGCTTCGTCAACGGGACAGTTGTTGTGGCCACGAGCGGGACATTACTGCGACATAAACTCATATAAACGGCTATAATGTCCCCATGGCAACCGTAACCGTGGTATACTTTGCAAACGATATTCACGGTAGTCAAGTTTACATGTGGTGTGCGTTAGCACCGAGCACACTGATCACTGTCAGTAGTTGTTATCACAGGATCAGTTACAGTGTGATACTTCATCAGTACAAGTTACACCAGTGTTTACATGTGGATGTCAGCCACTTAGATACGTACATGTGATGGAGGCTTTGTCAATTTTATCAGGGTGATTACAGTTTTTCTCAGTCGCTTTCGTACATTTCTCAAATATTCTGTACTATAAGTATTTGTTCAAATAACATCATACAGTGGATTATCTGCAAAAGCCCCGAAGTGGCTCAAGATCCTAAGCTTATCTGTCAAAAGTAAATATTCATGTCAGTGACATCAGAATGACAAGTACTTGTGTTATGTGTTACAGTTAAAATGTGTTAACATGATGTCAACATAACAATGCACATAAAGTTACACATTACTGCATGTGGGAGGCTGCAGGCCAGAGGTTGGACCAAATTCATATTAATGCTTTTACTTCATGTAATGTCATTTGTTGACAGAGTATGTCACCATGTTACAAAAAAAATGCAAAATTAGAAATATAAGCACAGGAACCAACTCTTATTTCTCTGCCAGTTCAAGGCTCATGAGATGCACCTCTGATCTGTTTAAGAGACCTTCACACATTTATTCGTGAAACCCAAGATTTAACTGAGAGTATTTCATCAATTCAGGGCACATTTACAAAAAGTATCCACTAGAAATCTGTAGAAAATGCTTCAACTGTCATGCATGTAATGATTTATGCAATGAACTGATGCCAGAAAGATTTGGGAGGTCATACATTTCAACAGAGAACCAAAATCATTTATTTTAATCAACCTGACATAAGCAGTTACTAATGTGGGAAGCAGCAGACAACTGCAGATCATCATTTGTTACTATCAATTTTGAGAATTTCAGTTGGGATCTGAGAATTGTACAAAATCGACTGAAAAAACTATCACAATTTTAATCACTGTCATTGTTTTCAGATCCTCACTTCATCTTCATCCTTAACCTCACCCGTAGATGCTGGGTCCTAGCTGGGAAACTTAAAAAAATAAGCATATCAATTTTAAAGTACAGTCACATTTGGATTGTTGCTATTATTAGAGCAGCACAGCCAGTGTTGATTTATTTTATTTAAAGACAAACAAATGTCCACAGAGTGCTAACTGTTTTATAATTCTTTTATTCTGAATAAACTTTCCAGCAACAAATTATCTTCCTCAGGTAAAGATGAGGATCTGAGCAGAACAGTAAATATAGACAGATTTTGATGACACGCAACAAATCATCTGTAAATTGGATAAATAATTATGTAAATGCAAAAATCTGTTCCTAATTATTTGTTTAATTGGAGCAAGCACACAATACCAATGGATGTGATAACAGTATATTAGCCCACTATATTAGATAATACAGTCTCATTTCACATCAAGTACATCATGTATATATACAGTTTATAAATCTATTTTTATATAGATAAGAGACAAGTTACATCTGTATCTGTGCATTTGATCTCAAATTTAATTATTCATTTAACTTAAGTGTTAACATACCTTTCGAGGATACTATAGCTCATTGATGATGTCAGGCCACACATTATGTGGGAGTTGTATAAATATAAAATGAAAGAATGATGCACAAATATGTATTTACAATGAGTGATCACACAATACACGTGTGTGTTGCATCAAGTCTGCACTGTCCCATCAATTACTGTATAGAAACAGATATAAGTCTCTATTGTGAAATACTTTTGGACTACTGTTGTTTATGATTTAATTATTTTTGTTCCTGTTAATACCAGATTTTCTACATAGTTTTAGATATTACGTTATCAAAATCTTTATTTTGTTTTTCAGGTTTGGACTGAGCAACAGATTTGACACAGAATTTCCCTCTATTCTCACGGGAAAGGTACAGTTGCTTTTTATTTTTCTTGTACTTCAGTCTTTCTGTTCAAATCCAAGTGGGAAGAATTAAGCAGTTAAAGCTGCAGCGACTCTTTTGTCCTTTTGGGCCTTTAACAGCCCTCACTTCCCCAGTCCACCCCATTCAAACTTCCCAGAGTGGGTTTGATCTGATGGAGATGCATTATAAGTAACGTGCCACACTGCAGAGAAAAGAGCCTGAATGTGCTGCTGTCCAGCTCTGTAAATGAGTAAGCCGTCTATGGGGGACAGTTGGCGGGGACCCCAGTGTTTTGGAGGGTCCAGCTCCAGGTGATAAAATAATGAAATGAAGACTCTGCCGTAGACAAGAAAAGAAAGCTTCCTGGGTCGGACGCAGAAACACAAAAAGGCTGCAGGGGTAAGAGCAGGCCGAGGGAAGTGTAGGGCAATAAAAAGTACCTCAGTATTGTGACCCAGGGTGACATGTGATGGATGAGGTCACAATTATGATGATTGAAGGGTGCAGATCAGGCCCTGCTGGGCTTTATTCTGAGGTCTTTGGCTGTTTGCAAAGAGACCTTTGCATCCTGTCATAAAAGATTACGACCCCTGTTTTATGGCGTACAGACTTGGCGAGGAATGAGCATCCATTCAAGTTGTTTAGCCGTCGCTGCCACAGGCACTGAGCTTATCTCCCCTTTGAGTCTCTTCTTGCCTTGAACAGTCTAGAGCCCGGTTAGCAAGTCAGGGGCATAGTATTTAAAGATCTCATCTCAGGACAACATCTGCAAACATCTACCTTTTGGTTTTCTAAAGCTCTTTGATGTTTGTGCACAGGTTTCTTTTGAGCAATTAGGAAGAAACACTTTAAATTGTCTCACTCCCTCTTGCTGTGGTTTATGCTTAAGTTTAAATAAAATAAAATCCCCCATACTGCACAGCCCTTTTATAAAGTGTACATTTTGGTATGCATGCTTTCTCTCTTTCTCCTTTTTTAGGTAGCACCAGAGGAATTCAAAACCAGCATCAGCAGGGTGAACGCTTGTTTGAAGAAGAACTTGCCTGTGAATGTGAAGTGGCTTCTCTGTGGGTGCCTGTGTTGCTGCTGTACAGTAGGCTGCAGTCTATGGCCTGTTATCTGCCTCAACAAGAGAGTAAGTCTCAGACCTCCCGTGTCACGAGTTAGACAGTTTAACTCTCCCTTACATCAGCGCTGATTACTCAGGGGCTGTTATAGCAGTTCAGCTGCATTGATCTAAGTGTAGAGGGTAATAACAACTTGTGTTCAATTAGTGGCTCTGTGTAGAAATGATGCATTGCGCAGCTCAGCTCCTCTCTTGCCCAGCTCAAGGGTGTGTCCTTTAAAGGTGGTGTTACCACTCAGAATTACTGACAACAAAGTGGAAATTACTAGCTGGTAAATTGGGAGTTCAGTTCATAAATTCTACCACTGCTGCTGTTTACTGTTACCTGTTAAAGTGATGAATTGAGTAAGAGTTTTTTGCTGGTCGCATTAACGCACATGCTTTTGTTTTCTGTTCCAAAAGACAAGACGATCTATTCAGAAGTTGTTAGAGTGGGAAAATAACCGATTATACCACAAGGTAAGAAAGATGCCAAATTGCATGTTAGCACCTGTGTGAAAGTGTTTAATTGCCTGTGTCAGTGTGCGGTGTAAGCAGAGTATCATCGTGATGGATAATGACCATTAATCTGTTTTGTAAACTCCAACCTGCCACATAAGCTCCTCAAAGCTGTTCGAGTCAGATCTGGCGCACGAGGTCTGAGAGGACCGTGAGGTCAACAGTTAAAGGCCGTGTTAATTTTGTTTTGTCTCGCAGCAACAAATTACAGCTAGTAGCTGTGCAAAGATATAAAGGAAGCTCTTCAGGGTGTCTGGCCACAGTTTGACCCCAGCGAGACCAGACAGTCCTGCTCCCAAATTCCCCCGACACTGAAGGGGAGATTTCAGACAGATTTTCCTTTGTGTTTGTGTGTGTGTCTTTGTGTGTGTCTGTTGGCGAGTGAGAGAGATGTTCATTCATTGTCTGTCTTCTCTCATCAGCTGGGGCTGCACTGGAAACTCAGTAAAAGAAAATGTGAAAGCAGTAATATGATGGAATATGTAAGTATTGATAAATTATGGGATTATTTCATGAATTCATTGGTGATTTCCATTAGCAATTGATCTGCAGATTTTCTTGATTAGTTGATCAGTTATATACAATATCTATTATAATTTCCGTGGACCTGTGTAAAAAGTCTTTGAAAAGACCTTGTTGTTCAGCCAACAGTCCAAAACACAAAGATATTTTGTTTTGTATTATAAAAGGCCAAAGCAAAAGAAAACTGTGGCACATTGAGAAAGCTAGAGTCAGTAAGTGTTTGGCATTTGCTTAAAAAAAACAACAGTTAATTGTCAGAGTATTTGCAGTCTTTTTTTATGGATACCATATTTCATTCAAAATTGTTAGAGATGAACTGGTATTTAATTATCAATTGCATAAATGGTTTTTTCTTTAGAATAAAATTCCTAACAAATGACAGGACTCATAATAAAACGTTAATGTTCTGTTAGTTTCTGGCCATATTAACGCAACATGGTGCAGTTGTCTTGAAATATAATCTGTGGTTTTCTCTCTGCAGGTGATTCTTATAGAATTCTTACCTAAATATCCTATATTCCGACCGGACTGAGGAGGTTAACAGACTGGATGGTGTGGCCCTTGAATCTTATCCTTAGTGCCTTGTATATACAGTATGTTGGAAGAAAGGGTCTGCATCGGCGTCTCTTGTGACGACCCTGTACATCTCCCTGTACCTTGTACATTAGAATTTGCAACACTGTCACTTTGCTTTAGAGCAGATTTTGCACATTTTCCCAACAGAACTAGACATGTCTCCCTTTGTTGCACTCTGATGTGTTTTTTTTGTTACATGTGGAAAAAAAAAACAAGTGAAACTCTCTAAAAGTGCATTTACCCCAAAGAACCATCAACCTGTATCCCATCTATTATATCAGTAATCCCTTGCAAAGAATGTGATGCCTCCACCATAACTATCCTTGCCTTATGTATGATGTTTAAAAAAAATAACTCTACATGTAACAGGAGGAGGAGGAAAGCTGTCTGTGATTCAACAAGCCTGTAGATGCAGACGCTGTTTGTTGGATTTCCTCTCTTTGAATCCAGTTCTTTGCAGGTAGATGGGATGGTTGAAATTGCCTAACGTACAGTGTACGTCATCACCCTGTGTTTTGTCTTTACATTAACCCTCTGTACATGGGATCTAGCTAGTACAAGAACTTGACCTGTAAATATCATGTTAGAATAAGCTGTACAGTGGTATACCATTGTTTACATAAAGTTACTTAGTTCTTTAGTTTTTTTGCCAATACATTGCTGTACCATAGTTTTGATTAATGAAAGATGTCTATGTACCTTTCTAGTTTATATGGACCTGTTTACCTTGTAAGCCATATAGTGACAATGTACCTGATGCCAGAGTTAGAACTGATTATTGCACTTGAGCCCAGAGGAAAGTCAGGATTTCAGAGCATAGTGCATCCTGAATATTCACCCAGTGACAACAGCAGTGCATGTTACCATGTGGTTTTTGCCAACGACGACGTTCGGTGACTCGTCATTGTTAAAGCTGGAGACAGTTGGAAGATTACGATTTGAACTCTGCACTTCCACTCATTTTTATTTCTCAATTTATCCCAACTTTGCATTAATTTTGTAGTTTTGTACTTTTGCCCCGTGCTGTGTGTGTGTCTGTGTGTGTGTGGTCCTGCAGATGTGTTAGGAAGCACATGCATCCACAGCACGAGATGTGTTGAGCAGACGGTTCCTTTGTTATGTCATTCTCTTGAGTGTTAGTATTATTTTCCTGAATCTTAGTCAAGAGATTGCTGCATTGCGTCGTATTAGAGTGCCTCTGGAATAGTTGATGAACCACGGAGAAGTACAGGTGGAAATTATTTCCTCCTGCACAGATGGAGACTTTAAATCCTCCTCCCAGTATTGTCCCTGTCACAATTCTTGTAAATGTTTGTCATGATGACCTAATCCCTATGGCGAGAGAAAATAAATGGTTGATTTTGAATTTTCCTCTGTTGTCCTTTCTCATTTGAAAGTGTTGTAATATTTAATGTCACAGGGATCACAGCTGACCTCTACTGTTGCACTGTGACCACAGCCTGCTGCCCTGCTACCAGATATGTGACTGTTTGTCATGTTTAACAAGGTGTTGAATCGTTAACTTTAACAAGACAGGCTGCAATTACCCAACACATTTGTAAAACTCGGGAATGCTTGTTACCATAACCTGCGGCTACTTCCTAATGTTACAGATCAGTGGTCAGAGAGGAGAAAATACTGAACCACACTTCTACTGTATCTCACCACAACCCCCGAGTACTGAAGCAGTGGGCTTCACTTCAGGGTGGTTGGTTTTATGGTCCTTTGTCTTTTTCTTTTTTTTTTTGGTTTTTGTTGTCACATTCACAGTGGATCCCTTTTTAGTAACTTTTTACTGCTGCAATAATTTAAACTCAAGCTGTCTCCACTTAGTTTTAATTAAATTAGAAAAGAATGATTAATTGTATGAAACAACAGTATTTTAATGAATGCAGAGTATTTTAAAACAGTACAGTCAGAACTTTCATGTTTACCTCCAAAAACGAGAAATAATGTTGGTCACTTGCATACATATATAAATTGGTGTATATTTTGCAAAGTATATTTACAGGAGCATAACTTGTCATTCAGCAGTGCTACTTCACGGTTGGCACGTTTTTCAGTTCGGTGCAAATTGAAAGAAAATGTAAAATGTCCCGGAAAATAGTTTTGTCCTTTGCTGAGAGCAAACTGTGAAATCTGTACAACAGATGGGACCAGATGAAGTTAGGACACGGGGTGAACAAAGTTGTGGGCATTGAACGCACCATGAATCATGTCAGTTGAAGACGGTTTGAAACCAAAAGAAAGAAAAACGGACAAACTCGCCCCTGAAATGTAACCAAACAACCAAGACATGTAAGTGAACTGATGCTTTAAACTCTGTCATTAGTAACTGTTGGCTGCTAACCTATTTCACTTTTAAAGACGTTAATAATTTAACGCTCAGCTGGCATTAAGGTTAGCTGTCCAAACAGAAACATCCCAATAATGTTAGTTAATGTAGTGTATGTTAGTTCCAGTTTAATGAATGACAGCTGTGTGTGTACATGTTAGAGTGTCCAAGCATCGGCTAATTTTAAGTCCCACGTAGTCTTCATAGTATTCATTATAATCCAGGCTCTTAGTACATGAGTAGTGTAAATTAACAGTTTGGTATTTATTAAGGGAAACTTTAAATGGCAGCACTGAGAGTTTTGTTCATCTTATTGTTTTGAAAGAGCTTTTAGAAACGTATTCATGAAAGGGAAAAATCCATTAATAGTAGCATTAATTTGGATTGAAGAAATGGTCCTAAATGGAAAAAATGTTACAACACTTACAAACTGTTTAACTGTTAATAAAGTCTGAATCACTGTCTGGATGGACAGACCTGAAATTAGGTTTTAACAGGCTTTACCTAGGATTTCTCAACACCCCTCTGCAACCATAAGTGGATGAAAACTCAGAATCTGTCTCTATATTTTATTGCCATAACTGTCATTTAAGCATTTGTCTGCACTATTTACACTGTGAGAAATCAGGCTGCTTCCATTTGTAGTAGGAGAAAAGTCAGTATGTTTCATAAGATGCATGGATTTAGCAGAAAGATCCATTCACAAACCAGACAAAGACTTTTCCATGTGTGGAAATTGCTTTTCAAACATACTAGTTGTTGTGAAGGTGTTTTCAAAAACAATGGCACAAAGAGAAGTACAGTCAAAAAATACAGTAAAGGCACTAAATCAAATCTTAATTTAAAGTAGTACCTCTGTATACCACACTAGTTTTGGACTGGATTTAGGGCGTCATGCTGGTCTTTAGCCTTCTGTCTCCTCATGTAATCCCAGACTGACTGGATGTTGATGAAATCAGAGCTCTGTGGGGACCATATTATCTGTAGTCTGACTTCTTGTGGCTGAAGATTATTCTTTATGTCTCCAGCTGGATGTTTAGGCCTGCGGTCCTGCTGCAGACTGGTTTTGGGACAATCACATGTCCCCTGAAGGTGTTACATGTTGCTTTAAAGATGATGTCCAAATACAGTTACTCAGGTTATGGTTTGCCTGGGTTGTGATTCTCATCAATTATCATGTCAAATAAAATGTCCTGGAAAATGATTTCTTTAAAAGAGTGGGCACAATTTTTGGTAGTCATATTTCACTTATTTATGTTACTTTGTACAGAAAGAAATGTTCTGGTGTGGTATAGTATGGTATAAAATATTATTTTCTGTTATGCAGCTGATTTGATGTGCAAAGCCATGCTTTCATTTGCATGAGTTCACAGATAGAAATACTGCACGATGAAAGCTGCACCACTAATAGTGCAGCCAAATGTAAATCTCGGTGACTTCATCATTTATCACTTCAACATGAGCCCATCTGCTTAATGAGTACTGGATCAGGTATTTTAAATGCAGGGTTTTTACATTCTGGTAAGTATCTAAGTGCTTCTTCCACTGCTGGCTATTTAGCACTGACACTGTGCATATGTGTGTGTGTAACTTTCATGTGTACTTTTTGCAGTTGCATCAGGTTGTACTGGTCTTGCTGTCTTGTGTGTTTGCATGCACAAACACTAAGACATCAAAAACTCGTGAATGTATGTGTTGATGTGTTTACTCGTGCAGATACTTAAAAATGTAAATGCTACTCAGCTACTGCAGTATTCTCAACAGTTATTGTGAACCATAGACACACATTTTATAAGAATTTCAGAGTTTCATATCTTCTGTATTCTCTGTGTCCACTAGGGGTCAGACTGATAAACTGTACAGTTTACTGGACATTAATGACTGTGGTCAATAATTTGTACTCATTCTCTGGTTTAAATGTAAGTGTTTTATTTTTAACCAGGGCAAACTGAACTACATGATCATCATGAATGGGGACATTAAATCGCACTGATTCTGTACATGGACAATAAGATAAAACCTTTGAGATCTACTTTTCCCCCTTTGTGTCTTGCTCTTTTCTTTGGGATCTTTAAACCTTCAAACTTTTAAGTAACATCCTCCCAGTGAATTAAGAAGGCAGATAAACAAGACGACAGCCGAATTTGATTTGGTTTTATTGAACATAATGAAACAGCGGATGGACTAATACACACACATTACCTGCCGTACATTTCACAGCCACTCTCAGTTGTTCAATAAGTCCTGCATCCATAAAGATACAAACAAGGCCACAGGGGAATGTGTCAAAACAAATTTATCTGAACAAAACTATTCTCCTTTCTATAAACATTATATAATGAGGGAAAACACATTTTTGGTTCAGTGGCAATTTAAGGCAAGTATACATTCTGGTTTATCCTTCAGTATCTACAAGGCACCCACTTGTTAAAGTCATTCAGTATGAGCCATTTTAAAATATAAATAAATATAGAGCGCTGATACAGGGATGCGCATCATTCAGTTAATAAATCAAAAGCTGGAATTTCAATTAGGTCCAAACACTCCTCACAGAATTTATTAGCTTTCTTAGACTCGGGTCAGATTTTAATACCACCAGTTTAATCTCTGTTGCAGAATGTGTTAACATCATCACAGAAGATAAAGCTG
Organism: Pseudochromis fuscus; assembly: GCA_900323345.1. Lineage (NCBI taxonomy): Eukaryota > Metazoa > Chordata > Actinopteri > Pseudochromidae > Pseudochromis > Pseudochromis fuscus. Next base: position 64,420 of record OOFC01022689.1, read on the forward strand.
GACTCGAGCTGTTTCCCTACACTGCAGTTCTGATTAAAGGGTCTACGCAGGCTTGTTAGGTTTCATAGTGTGTTTTCAGTTTAGTTTTATGGCTTGAACAGGATTGGACTTTAAATGTTTCTCTTTAAAGTGAACATTCCTGTCTGCACAAACCCTCCCTGTTGATACTGTCTTTTTATAAGATGCTGTGGCTGTAGCTTTTTTATTTGTAATGTCAATTTCATTCAATATACATGAATTTTCATCAAGGCTTCATCCAACTGCTGCACGTGTTGAAAGTGCAATCATATTTAAAGTTGATTAAATCACACCAGTGGTACAACAGGGACAGAACAGGAGGATTTTCTGTCTTTGGCATCAGTCTATAGAGTCAGCAGCCATTATGTTATCTGTAGTCATCATTAAAACCTCATTACAACTGTCTACATATATTCAGCATATATCATCTTTGTACACCATATGTGAATCACTTGAATCAGATGTCACGGCTACCATAAAGGTACAATATTGAAAAGGTAAATATACATACAGCTTCAAACACAGGATCAAAAAGAAAAGTAACAATCCTTCCAGTTTGTCCCTCAGCATATAATTCACTGATTGTCATCATTTTTGCACCCTAGTGTTGTAATCAACTGCCCTGTGAGTGCACCAACCTGCTGTAATTATTCCTGTGGAGATTATTTCTACTGTACATGGGGTACACACACATTCTGCATAACATAACTGATCAAAAACCTAAACAAAGAATGAAAGAATGAGTGGAAAGGACGGTGAGCATCTGAGTAAAGAAAGCAGCAGCAAAGTGAGTGTGTTCATGTGACAGCTAAAAGGAAAGTGAAGGTATGAGCTACACTAAACTCCCCGGCCAGGACACCACCGTCAGGGTGACTTTATTCTTCTGCAGCTTCAGCATGGGAATCAGAGAGGAGTTGTTCATTCCCACAGTTGTGGCTCCATTAACCGCCACGATCTCATCACCGCACCTGGACAGAACCATGGACCATTAATGTTGAGACTGATGAGGAACCATAGACTGTACATAGCCTGGACGAAGATAACGTGATGTCACCTGCAGGATTGTGGACTCATTTTGAAGCCATGAGATCAGCATTTGAACTTTGCCAATGTTGATAGTTTAGAGCCAGAAATGACCATATTTGGACTTGAGTTCAGAGCTGGTCTCATTGGAGACCAGGCCTGTCGATCAAACTAACCACGCCCCTTAAAATTTCTATAATGGTTTTTAGAAGAGTTGACGTTAACTAATGACATCAAAATGACTTGTGGGAAAAATGTATTGAATGACTATTTCATGACTGAAAATGAGGATTTTTGAATTGAAGTCAATTGGAGCCAGTTTTTTTTGAGCCAGCCTCTAGTGGCCAACTGGGACATTGCATGTTTTTTTTTTTCTTTTTTTTTTTTTACATTTAGCCTCATCTCTGAGCCCCGGTTACCTCATCCATTTCTTTACACAGTCTATGTAAGTAACAGTGATGAAAGCAGGGAAGCTGATTATTTAATGTGGGGGTTAAATTGTGTTTAACTTACTTGAGGCGTCCGTCAAAGTGAGCAGGTGTTCCAGGCACAATGGTTTTAATGAAGAAAGGTTGCTGCCCGTGGCTCTCCTCGTATCCGCCAACGATACTGAAGCCCCAGCTCTCGTTGTTGGTCTTCTGGAGGACGATGTCCCGGCACCAGTGCATGTGGCTGAAGTGACACAGTCAGAGCAGAAAACACTTTAATGTAAAACTGAACAGAGGAGAAACAGATTTGTGGAAATGATCAAGGCTCTACCTTGGTAATCCCAGCCAGCGGGTCCACAGCGGCGTCCAGTTGAGGCCGTCGTCTCGTAGCTCATCCAAGGGGTCAAGTTCGTCCTTGTTGGCAGCCTCGGCATCCTCCTCTGAGTCTTCAGAGAGGGTCTGGATGACACGGAGCACCACCTGGGACTGAGCTGTCTGAGTCTTCAGCACAGAAACCGCTTCATTGTAGGTGAGCTGGGTCAAATCAACACCGTTGATGCTCAGCAGGACGTCACCTGAGGAAACCCACACGATGTGGGGAACATGGACATTTCAGGGAAAACAAAGTGAAAATAATGTGACCACAGCGTTAAGACAGCACTCCACCTACACAAGTGTCAGGCCTCTATTTCAGCACACATCCTCTCTGTTTAATGATCCGTGAGCAACACATTGTATCCCTGAATAGAAGCAGGAGAACAGAGAATTGCCCTTTTCCTTTTCAACCAATTGTCATTTTGTAGTAGATTCTCAAAGGACTGGAAGTTGTTTCCCATTATCCCAATGTACAAATATAAGAAACAGTGATTAATTCACAGATTAATCTGAACTGTCTGCACTCCTGATACACTCACATGAAGTCCTGCCTGGATTTTAATTCCATTTGGCTCCAACTAAAGCTACAAAGATTTATCTATTAAATGATTCATCAGCAACTATCACATGATTATTTTAGTCATTTTTAAGAAAAACTGAATGTCTTTGGTTTTCACATTTCTGGTCCGACAAAACAAAACAAGACATCTGACCATGTCATGTTGAGCTGTGGCAAATTAGTGAGAATTTTACAAAAATCCATCACATTTTACAGACAATAAATTGAGAAAACAATTAGAAGAAGTTAGAAGTTAATAGTGAAATCACAGTTGCTTGCAGTCCTTGTAATGTTACAAACACAAGAACAAATATGGTATTAAAGTCAAAGTTACAGACGACCAGTTGCTCCTTCATACCTCTCTTGATGGTGCCATCTCGGTGCAGGCAGCCAACAGGCTGCACACTGGTGATGTAAACAGGCAGGCGGCTGCGACAGTCTCTCCCCCCGGCGATGGTGATGCCCAGGGAGAGTCGAGGCTCCTTCTTCAGACTCACAGTCTTCTCCTGACTGGAAAACCCACCTGGAGGATCCTGTATGAAGAATGAGACAAATTAATACAAAGCAAATTTAAAAAAAAAATAAATAAATAAAAATAAAAAATTCTGCCAATACGCTGTTAACAAAATACTGTAATTACCTGCATTCCTGCTGCTAACAGTGTATGTGTCATAGTAAATGCAGTCATAAAAAGTTATGTTTATGTTCACAGCATTTTAATATTACATTGTTAAAGTTTTTTGCACAGGACAGAACAATACTGGAAAATATATGTGTTTAACTACATCTTTATGTATTCCTGTTCAGGTCTGTTGTGTTAGTTTTGTGCAGTATGACACTGGTTTGTGTTGTTCTATGTGGCACCATGATCCTGAAAGACTTGTTGGTGTATTGTACAAGTTGTACATAATTGACCAGCCAATCACATACAGCTCGATGTTGATCAACATCATCACATGGACATTTAAAATCAGACTGGCCTCATGTCAGATGCCATGTTGAACAAATTCTGCACAGCAATTATTATTTTTATCTCTTGCTGTTTTCCATCACATGCATCAAGTCAATTAATCTGAGCCTCTGCAGGATCCTTTGACTTAATTGATTCCTCTCAGAAAACCACTTGTAGAAACAAATGTGAAACATTTGAGATGGAGCTGAGAGGTAAGGGTAGAGGCAACGTGTGAGGATCAACACTAAGCTCTCGTAGTGGAAAAGATGTGTGGAAAATGACAACTTCGACCAGCCTCCTTGTTGCTCTGTGGAGTCTGTAAAGCATCAGAAGGGAAGCTCGGGGGAGGTGGGGGCTCTTCCTCCCCACAGCAGGGATCCCATCCCCCCCAGCAAGACGAAAAGGCTCGACTCTGCAGGCGAAAGCTAACTGTTACCAGCTTTGATCCTCTGCCTCCCAAAGACACAACCAAAAAACAACAAGACAGTGGCCCCGTAGCGGCAGAGTGAGCAGCACCCTGGGCCTTTTGATCAGGACAGAGGGAGGCCTCAGAGAAGGGCTTTCATCTCCGCTCACCAATGCAGGTGTCTGCTCTCAAAGCTTCTCACCCCCAACTGGGGGGTTGCTGTTCTTTCCACTGACAGTGTATGGTACAGCTGAGTGGAACTGCCACGGGAGCAATAATCACAATTGTACTGTGTAAACACAAACATGTCAAGTTTCTAAGCTGCTGTGACCAACAGTGTGGGAAGTGGTGTAAAAGGACAACAGCTGGACAGGAAAATGTGTGGGGATAAAATACATCATTTAAAAAAAAGGAGGCAATTTGAGTGTAAATGTCACATTTTACCTTCATGTAGGTGGACCGGCGCCTGAAGTACTGTGGCTCAGGCGCTCTCCTGGCTGCTCGGCCGTGTTGTCCCTCTCTGCTGCTTCCTCCTTCCTCCTGAGTCTCTGCAGGTCTCATCACCACAAAGTTCACACGCACTTCACTGGCCTAAATTCGCACAAAAAGAAAACCATTTTATATACACATACACAACTGTAATATTACAAACTCGATGATCTCTGACTGATGTCGTGATGTTTTTATTGTTCGTTTTTCAACAGTTGTGCAACCAGTGACGCTCATTTATATCACTGTTCACCATTTCCATGCCAGAATTGTATGTGACTGATTGGCTTTGCTTCAGGCAGCTACAGAAATGTCAGGATGGAATTCAACTTGCCGAGACTTAAATCTTGCATGAGATACATAATCCATCACATTAGCACAACATCTGTCACGTTTCCTTTAACAAGATCCCTGGAAATAAGCCAGACATTGTATGGATGGTCATGATCTCTCAAGGATTTTTTCACCCTTCTACTTAACTGTCACTAACAGGGAAAAAGATCCCATAACAGGAATTTGGTTAATGGTTCATGGCCAATAAATCTGTTGGATAGATTTATGCCCTTGAGAGTTCTCTTTAGTATGTTCTGTATTGGGAGCTTTTCTGCTGTGATACGCTCTGGACAATATTTACACAGTAGTAACTGCCTGTAAGACTCCATTATTATTTTGGATAAAAGAAACACTGATGCATTTTTTGTTTTTTTGGTGTTATGCCATTGCAAAGTAAGTGAAACCAAACTGTAACTATCTTGTTCCTACATTCAAGGACTTGGAGAAAATCTCCAACTGCAGATGGTTGTAAACTATCCCTTCCTCAATAAGAACCAACTGAGGAACAGCAGCATTTTTATTTAACTACATCATTTTTACAAAGTCTTTGCATATTGTTTATCTCCTTCCTCTGTCGGCCTTGGTTTATTTAAAAACAGTGTTGATTAGACCAAAGCGTTAAGAAACAATTTCCAAAATCTAAAGTCTGTAATTCCACACATGCACCAGCACTGATGAATTCACTCATTACCTGTATGATCTGGGCGGCGCTCTCAGGTGTACCGTGCCTCAGGTCGTGTCCATTGATGGCCAACACTTTGTCGTTGTTCCTCAGTTTCCCGTCTTTGGCTGCCAAACCACCAGACAGCAGGTCCAGGATAAAAACCCCACTCTCGTCCGATTTGCGGATGAGTTTGATGCCAAGCGGTTCCGTGCGCTGACTCTTCATTAGCGTCACCTGCAGCACTGTACCAGGGTTGTGATTGTTGCCATGGGGACTGTGAGCGGGCTGGGAGGCAGTGAAAGCGGACGGGAGATGATCAGACCGTTGATCTCTTAATTTGAAACCTTTCTCCTGCATAACGGTGAGTCTGAGGAGGGAAGGCTGCCTCAGGACGGCGATGGCGCGGGCGTGGGGAACTGAGGCCAAACTGATGTCATTCACCTGCAAACACGACACCACAGAGGAAGGAACAACACTGTCAGCTGGACACAAACATTGCACTACATACTGTACATGAACTCACACTGTGGAAAGTTACAAGTTTTTTGTGAAGTAAAACAAACATGAGTTTAATACATGATGCTGCTTTTCATGAATCATAACTATGTTACCATCAGTAAAATGTAAAAGTGTAAGTTTAACTTTTAGCTTCTTTCTTCTGCCTCCTGTTTTAAAGTAAGCCTGTAGGAAATATTAGTTACATGTTATTCTCAGCATCTCTCGCATGCTTAAAATAAGCCTTTGTCAAAGTGATTTTTACCTTACACAACTCTGATGTAAAAGTAGGCCATCACAAAATCAGTGTGAGAATTCAAAAGGAAGAGAAAGATCTCTTTATAGCCACAGATCTTCAACACAAAAAAAAAAACCCTGCAGCTATTTTTTCACATCCTGAAAGCGGGCTGTTTTTGTTTTCATCTCCGGGATTGGGATTGGTTGGTCTGAGAGGAAAAGTTTTATTTCAGAGGACACACTGACGCTGAAATAGTCTGTCAGCTCAGTTTACAGCTGAACCACAAACCAGGACAGCCGAAGGGAGAAATCCAAGAAGGTACTGAGGAGATGACGACTGATTAAAACCTCTAATGAGTCATATTCTGTACATCATTCAATTCTGAACTGTTCAAGTAAATAAAATCTATAACCATTTAATATACTATTCAGATAATACAATCATTATCACTGGCATTCACCATGTTTTTTCATTAATAACTAATTTTAATTCACTTTCACACAAAACAGATTACATTTTAGTCAACACACCTTTTAAAAACACTGGCTCTGTCAAAGTGAAAGGTGACCAGTCAGCGACAACCACCAGGTAAAGTCGCTGACGCTGACATGACGTGTTTGTGCCTGGTGATAGTAACCACGCCTTGTTACCATGGAGCTAAAACTTGTTTGTCTTGAATATCTACTTTCCCTGTTCCCTGCTGAAAGCACTGTGTTTACACTAGCATGAGAACCACAAGGCGCTTGTGCAGGACTATGTTGACAGGACCTGTGTCACGCCATGCCACCAGAGGATTTTTGAATCCCCACACCAAAGACAACATGAATACTTGACAGTATTATGGGTTACATAATCCCACTTCGTTTATAGCCAGAGTCTCTCTCTCACCTCCAAGATGTGGTCCCCCGGGGCCAGCCTGCCATCACGAGCTGCTAGTGAGTCCCTGACAATCTCCTGGATGACTATGTTTCCCAGCGGTGTGTCTTTCCCCCCCACGATGCGAAGGCCCAGCTCCTCCTCTGGTTCCTCTCTGAACAGCTCCACCACATTGGCCTCGGCCACCAGACTGGACCGCAGGGGGGTGTTGTCTGAAGGAAACAGGACCAGAGAAACAAACAGAATAAACATGGCTGCATTTCTTGCTCAAGAAGCAGAAACTCCCCTTGCTTTCTTTGACTGAGTTGTAACTTGTAAAATACCTCATGAACAGTTTAACTATGAATGTGCAGATCATAAACTGGTTTCTTACACCTTAGGTCCTATGTTCTTTGTTGTAGTCTTTATTCCTAACAACACCTATAACACTGCACTCTCCAGGCTGATGAGCTGAAATCTGAAAATCACCAGAGAAGTCCAAAGGAGCAAGAAACATAAACCAATATCAGCACTCTTTAACTCTTTGAATTTGGTTCATTATACTTTCTTTTTGTCTTTGTTGAGGACTTTGTAAAATGTTTGACATTGATTTTCTCAATTAGTGTAGAAAATCTACACATCTTTAGTGATAACCACTGCAAATACTATAAAAAAGTTCACTTATACACACAAATCTTGCAGAAATCTAAACAAATAAAACTTCTTTTCTGTGTACTTTTCATTCAAAATCTATATATTTCTGCAATCCTTCATTGAAAAAAAAAAAACATAACAGAGACACTACATGGAGGTTTCACATCAGTACTTATGTTCAGACTGTCTCTATATGAGAAATATATTCATGTATGTTGGTATAAACAAAACATGCTCCCTGAGGTGGTTCGTTGGAGGGATATAAAGTAGGCTACTAGCTTGGGAAGTTACACTGAAGGATGGTGCAAGGAGTTAACCTGACCTCTGAGTTCAGCCTGTGATGCTCTTGGTGCACAGCTGTGTTGCATCATCTACAAAGCAGACCGACACATACACTCAACTCTAGTATGAATGGGACTGTCCACACATCTGTTCTCTTGAGTTTACACTGGTAAACACATGTGAAAACCACAAACTGGCCTTTAGACAAAAAAATGTGGAATATGACTTCACCAGTGCAGACATGCATAAAATTACAGAGTGCTGTGTTAACCAGTAACCTGACAGTGAACTGTAGGTGATGTCTGCACTAACAACACACATTGAAGAGCAACAGAGTGAAGCGATAAGATGGCACCAGTTTGTGCAAACTACTCTGAATTTGGAGTCTCGAGCTTGTGTCTCTACACACACATCATACAAGTATTCACATGCTACAGCAAACTCTGCAGCAGCGTGATCAATTTATTTATTCCCACAGGCGTTGTAAAGGCGTGATTTCATCTGACTGCCGGGATGCTGTAACCTGAATGAGTCAATATGCTGACATTTTTATACTGAAGAAAGGATTTAAATATAGCTTCATTATATATTTAAAAGTGCTCTGTGATCTAATTTTGGGTCTTTATAGAGTTTGAAAGTATGCAGCAACAGTTAGATCAAAATAGAGATAATAATAGGAGGAATACAAACTTCTGCATGGACACTTTTTACTAGTTGCCTGGCAACTGTGTTTTAGCGGACTTTGGTCCACGGTACCAGACTTGCAAAGTGCTTTCAGGGTTTTTCCGATAATGACGCTGTCTGGTTAAAACATCTGTGAGCTGGTACATGTTGCTACGGCTAAGCTGATGATTCACCTGTGACAGAATCAAACCCCCCCAGGCTAAACACAGCAATACCTGTGCGAGTCTTGAGCAGCCAGTAAACTATTTCTGTTGAACCTCCAGAGTCTTCTATAAACATTATTCACTGTCATTGCCACACACAAACCCCCTGTTGCCACACACCTCCTAAGAAGTGGGGATTTTAATTAATATGTTTGGACAGAAAACAGACTTGTGGAACTGGGTCACTGTTATGTATAATGGGGGCTGGTTTAATGATAAAAATGACGTCATACCATCCTCGCTTTCCTCATAGGCAGGATTAATCAGACCAGGCTCAGGCTGATCCCGGGTGGGATTTCGAGACAGCGTTGCTGAATGTTTAGCATCTCCAGACGACTCCCCGTCACTCTTACGTCCCTTTAATTCATTCCACGAAGGCCTCTTCCTCTTCTCTGCTTCCTCTCTGAGTCTTCTAAAAACAGGACATCTAAGAAAAGACAGAAATGTGGAGGAAATGGTAATGACTATTGATTTTTCTCTTAGACACAATGGTGAATATAAGTCTTTACAATAAAATACATGTTTTATGTTGCGCTGAGCTTCAGGAACGGATAAAAACAAAACTAATTGAGAACAGAAAAGGATGTAGAATGTGTTTTGACACCGCAAAGAGACGAGAGGAGAGAAGCACTATGCAGATGAGGAGACAATTTCACTGCATTGCAGGTGAGACAAGTTGAGTCTGATTAAGTCAGTCAGTGCTGGGACTGCTGCTTGTCCCTCATGCCTGAACTTTGTCTCTTCATTGTTTGCACAGAGAGGCTGCAGCAGGACGATCTGCCTCCCACAGCCCTCTGCGTCATGGCTGGCCACAGGACCAAAGACACCACACCGGCCATGTGGAAAACAACATGACTGACCGGCATCTTGTCCTTAACTCAGTAAGTGTGTGTGTGTGTGTGTGTGTGTGTGTGTGTGTGTGTGTGTGTGTGTGTGTGTGTGTGTTCCACAGAGAAACTGTGCTACCAGTAGCAACTGGGACAGCTTCAAAGAGCTGGAGCACATTCCTCAAAAGGACACAAAGAGGAGAAACAAGCATCTAACTTTAGGTAAGGAAGCAAATACGCATTTCTGAAGATGGCTCCATGACTAGTTTGTGGAATTTATTTTCAATAGTTTATTACCAAACATCAACACCACCAAATGACATCCTTGATACTGGTGAATTAAAATGACACCCTTCTCACTAGTTGATCAGTTGATACTGCTGTCATGACCTATCCCCCCACCCCGCCCCTGGGTCTTACCTGTTGTGCAGGTGAGGTTGCAGTTCACAGCGTTGCATCTGCTGCTCGCACTCTGCGGAGTGCGGGCACATCACAGTCAGCTTGTCCAGCAGGTTCCTGACCAGCAGGCTGGAGGGACGGCACTGATGTAGCTGCAGCCGCTGGCGGTCCACAGGGCAGAAGTCCTGCTCTTTCAAGAAGTTGCTCAGGCAATGAAAACAGTAAGTGTGGCCACACGGCGTATCCATGGGTCTGAGTAGAGGCTGCAGACAGATGTGGCAAACCAGTTCATCGTCCACCTCGTCCTGGTACTCGTACAGGTGGCTGTCCAGGCCGTCGTGCTGCTGGCCACACTCCTTACACACCCGTGCCCAGGACAGACCTGCAGTGCTGCAGCTGCTGGGAACTTTTGTTTCTGTGGCAGCCATTGTCCGAGAGAGCTCAGTCTGTGTCGGGATAATATCAGCGTCCACTTATCTCCTCACAAACTCGGTGTGGTGTGTTTCATAAGTCTATGTCTGCATATCGAAAACTGAATCCGCTCAAACCGTGAAACGATGATCCAGAGTCAACAGTGTTATCTCCAGGTCTTCATCTTGATTTTCTGTAGGGAGAAAAAACACAGTGAGGTCTACGGCAGAAGCTGGACTATTCCCACTCATACTGGCCGGCTCCACAGGAAATGACAAATCCACAGAGCAGAGGCAATATGGCAGCAAGCTACAGCTGCTTCCTCTCAGCGAGTTTCCTGAGGGACTGAAGGAATTCTCATCTCAGCTGAAAGTCACCGTGCTTCTCACCGAAAGCGCTAAACTCTGTCAAATGGGGCAGAAGAAAATGGACTCAAGTCAAACCGCTGCTAATGGGAGGGAACAAAGGCATGGCACTACACGAGAGTAAGAATTCTGAATGAACCAGGCAGAAATGCAATCCCCCTCACTAATGACCCCTTGCACCCAATCGGCAGTGGTCTCCATCCCTTTGTGCAGCTCCTAATCTGCTTTTAATTCCCTCTCGTAAGGAGCAGTACCGATTAGGTACACATTCTTTAGAGAAACTTTTGGACACCAACTCTACAACAAATGTATCAAATATAATGACATCATAAATCCCTGGATTTACTCAGTAGATCCACACTGTAACATCAATTTCATCCTCTGGAATGGGGAGTATGAGGTTAGAAGACTTAGAATTGAACCACAACAACTTCTGAATAAAAACAAATGTAAACTGTGAACCTTTAATAACAGTGAATCGTAGCTAGGAGCAAGATGTTTCAGTGAGATTGTACTAGCAGAGTAGCATTATTTCAGAAAACTGAATGTCTGTGGGTGTAACAAATGAACGTAGCACTGAGAAAGCACAATGTACAAGTGCTGACAATCTCTCACACAAAACCCCACATGAAGTCACTAGCTCCAGCTTCCTCATCTTTGTGACCCCGGCCCAGATCTCAGGCACAAAAAGGACGGCTTTATCTTCAGTGTTATTGAAGCGACTCACCCGAGATGAGATCTTTGTTGTCAAGCGCCCGGTAGCCACTGCACGCAAACACGAGACTCTAGCAGTTGCCTGAAGCCTGAATGAAACCAGAGCCCTGCCTCCCCAGCAGCAGACCATCAGAATAATGCCTGTGTGTGTGTGTGTGTGTGTGTGTGTGTGTGTGCATCAGTGTGGATGTGTATGAGCCACGACTGCAACGGTGTGAGGAATGCAGAGGGGAATTGGTATAACTCGGCAGCGTGAGAGGAAAGGAGAAATGTTCCTTCTGCCTCTGTCGACAGTGCCAGTGTGTGTGTGTGTGTGTGTGTGTGTGTGTGTGTGTGTTTGGGGGTTGGGGGCTCAGACTGCTGATGTTGCACTACCACAGGTAAAGTACTCTCAGAGGCTGAATGAATGATTGCAAACACAACAGCCTGGTTACAAATATGTGTGCACACGTCTCTCCACATACATGCACACAGGCCTTCTCCTGCTCTTTGTCTTTACTTGTACAGTGATACCTGCTCCTGTAACAGATAGGGGGTCATGGATCCTTCAGCACAGAGAGAGAAGCACAGTAGAAACCAGGCTATGCTCCATTTATATTGAAACCATATGACCTGGTGCAACAACGTAAAATAAAAGATAAACAACACAATGCACTTCTATCAAATACACTACAGCACCCTACAGCAAAGGTTGTTTTATCAATAATACATCAACAGCCTCACGCCTGTCAAATGCTTTTCATATCTAGGGTGTATTATTTGATTTGTACTAGCTGGTCACAGTCAACTCCCAAAGGCTTTCACTGCAAGATGCAACACATGACTTCATTACAGCTTCACAGGAAGACATGCAGCAGCCCTGGAGACAACAGGACCCTCCTGCCTGTTGTGTGTGACAGTGACATCCATCATTGTCCATTATTTCCAAACTAACAGCAGGGTGCCACTATGTTTCTCAGGGATATGACATGAAATCAATAAAGCTGCTCATCTTTCTTGAGACCCTCAGCATAAAGTGGTTCAATAAACAGTCAATGAATGGATTCCTTGATTTTCTTTTGACAGTTTTTCTTCGTCTTGTATTATTATAGGTTTTTACTGAAGGTCAGAGTAAAGTGGCTACTGAAAACCTCTCTTTAGGTGTAGCAACTTGAATTTTTCACATTATTCTCCGATACTGTATTACAGACTGTATGTAGAAATGGACAAAGTAAGTGGGGCTCACAAATTAGGCCAATGTGGAAACGCAATAAAGTGCAGTACTACCAACGACCACTAGAGGCTGACTCCAAAAAAACTCCAACTGACTTCAATTCAAAAATCCTCATTTTCAATCATGAAATACTCAGTCATTTTTTTTCACAAGTCCTGGTGATATCATTAGCTGAAGTTTAATATTCTTATCACTGATCTGGTGGTCCATCTGGAAACATAATTAACTAGATATTAGGCTTTAAAAAGAGTATTATTTAGATGCATGGTTAGCTGGATCAACAAGCCTGATCTCCAATGTGAGCAGCGCTGTAGTCGACTCTCAAACACACTGGACAGTAACCTCGGGTTCAAGAGTAAGACCCACCTCCTAACTCCTACCATAATATCTAAATATGGTCACTTCTGGCTCCAAACAACCAACATGGTGATGTTCAAATACCAAACTCCTGGCTTCAAAACACAAGTCCACAAAACAGACGCCACGCCTGCTGCATTCAATTCTGTATACGGTCTATGTGTCTAGAACAATGTTTGGACCCAATTAGAAGAGAAATTTTACAGTGATCAGAATTAATCAGAAACTTTATCATTAATCAACCATTTTAAAACTGTTTTTCAAGCCAAAATATGAAACATTTGTTTGTAACAGTAAACTTACTGTGAGGAAGGGCAACTTTTAGCCATTTTGGCATTAGAGTTCTTCACTACTTTATGACAAATAAGTCTGAATGAATAACAAAATTATTCAAGAAAATACAAAAAGTGAGTAATTTTACAATGAAAATAAGCATTGCTTGCAGCTCTAAACTGAGCATCTTTGGGTTTTGAACTTGTGGACAAAAAAACAGCAGATGAAAAAATGACATTTTCATTCATTTTTAACTAATTGATAGCCTGTTTTTAATTTCACTCATCCACTGTTTCAGTTATTTGGTTTCTTGCTTCTAATTTTAAACTAGCAGATGAAGCTTCATTATAATCCTACACTAAAGCAAGAAAAATACCAAGGAGAACACAGTTTAGCAACAGCAGAGGCTGAATATGTCTGACGGGTTCAGAGCAAACCAAACAAAATTCACCATGGGAACGCCTTATTCATATCAAATGCCTTGTAATCATGTGACGGTGTAAGCTTTGGAGGGAAATGTCTGTGGCCCCACAGTGTCCCCCTGGTCTCACGGAGGATTAAACCGAGGTGGCGTTTCTTCAAAGCACGGGGGAAAGCCACCTGCTCAGATGGCTGATATGAGTGAGTCACATGTGCTGCCACACCCACAGGTGAGGGCATGCCAGACAATTATTTTTTCCCGTCCATGAGGCAGGAGGTGTGTCATGTCTATCTCACACTAATGTCTGGTTTTACTAATGGAAATAACACATGAAATGGAAAAACAATCCAGAGAATAACTCTTAACCATTAGTGTCTGAGTATATGACATAAGGTCTAACGTTTGAGAGATTATTAAACTCTTCTTTGCGTACATTTTAATTCAGGCAGAAACACCGCCTCCCTCGTTCCACCTCAGCACAGAGGATGGATTGTTCCCGCAGAGGAGGTAACATTAGATAAGCAGAACCTTGGGAAACTGAAGAGACGTCGAGCAGCAACGTGTTGTCGTGCAGAGCTGAGGTTTGACAGTCGACTATGTACAAATTCCTGCGTGTAATTATTATCTCACTATTCAGAGACACCAAGCTTATGGTGAAACAACTCCTATCCTGCCTGCATGTGCAATAACATTCGAGAGGTCTTTTAGGGCTGCACCAATTACACATTTGTTTCCATCAGAGTTAAAATTTAAAGGATTGTAGTACCGTCTATTCTGAGTACCATCTGAATATTATGAAACTGCTATAGCAACAACATGTAAAGTCCCCTGCTTTACATACAACAACCAATATTTGCATTGAAATCATCACCTCCAATAACACAAGCCAGCCGAGGGAAATTAAAATCATCACTCCCCCTGAAGTGTTTTCCACTCCAGCATCTCCCTGACTCATAACTTCATACAACCAAACCTGCTTCATTCTCAGCCTCCCAGCAGACTCACACGTGGTGCGGTGCCACTGTCTCAACGCACAAATCACACATGGAGGTTAAGCTCATATTCACAGGCCATGTGAGACTCCCACTGCGCAGCAGCCAGTCCGCACACATACCAAACAAACACCACCCATGGCTTTGACTTCTGACAATAACAAAAGGACTGTGTACAAGACAGACACCAGCTACAGAAATGAACAGTGTTATTTAATTAGTGATTGAATCTACTCAGACAATGTGACGTTTATACTGTTGACAGCTGTAGCCTTTTTATTTATGACAATTCTTTTAAACAAGTGAACTTTAAAAACTCTTATTTTGTTGTGTGGATACTTTCAACACTGACTGTAGAAAAGGCTCGAAGAATAAAAGATAAAAGAAAACACAAATAGATGCTATTTGACCAAAATAGATGAAGCCACTCAAGTACAAAAGCAGTCCTTTTTGAGACAGTCGTTTGAGGTAATAGCACTACTGCACACATCACACTAAATGACAACCTTTTTTTAGTATTTCTACCACCTTTGCATCTCATCCAGTGGTAAAATATGTAACCCCTCACATAAGTAAAAGTAAACTGTAAAAAAAAAGTCTGTTAAATGATTTATTTAAAATCCTTTGTTAAACATTAAAGCACTAAAGATCATGAAAGATTTGCGTGAAATTAAAGTTACAAACAATATTTGATTCAAGAAAAATGACTGACGCTGTTTTACAGTGTACTTCCTATGCAGAATGGCTTTTTCAGAGTTTAAATATATAATTTGTGGAGAAAATGTAACTATTTATATTCTGAATAATGCCTAAAAGCAACCAAGTAACTGCAATGGAGTAAAAACTACCACATTTCTTCTCTGTAATATAACAGGTCAAACCGTAAAGTAGAAGTAAATGGAAATATCCTGTAACTCAAGTGCAGTTTTGAGCATCATTCAATATAAATACACAGTCAATAAAGTGTTTGTCTCTACTGAGTTAATATTCTGTACTTGGAAAAAGCAACTAGGTAACACTAACCAAGACAATTTGAGTTGAACATTGAATGAAAATACAAAGTTAAGCACATTGAAAGGTCGACTTAAGTTGAGTTTACTATAAATACACAATGAGTTAAATGTTTCTCTCTACATGTGATATTGTTGGATTTGAAAATGCCACTAGTAGTAACCAGGGCATTTTGGGTTGCATGCTAAATGGAAATACCAATAAAGCACATTGAGAGCTCTACATAAAGTTGAGTTTTGAACGTTATTAACCATACATACAAAATTAATTAAGTGTGCCCCTCCACAGGCTTGAGAAAGCCACCAAGTAACAGCAACCAGGACATATTGTATTCACCAGCCCTGCCTGGTATGTGTGT
Organism: Pseudochromis fuscus; assembly: GCA_900323345.1. Classification (NCBI taxonomy): domain Eukaryota; kingdom Metazoa; phylum Chordata; class Actinopteri; family Pseudochromidae; genus Pseudochromis; species Pseudochromis fuscus. Next base: position 80,419 of record OOFC01022689.1, read on the forward strand.
CCTGTCACTGGCACCATAAATAACTCACTGTCCTCCCTTTGACAGCCCATGTCTGTTGGTGTGGTCCTAATCACGACACCGCTGTGACACATCCAGATGACAGAGGAGGCAATAAAAGTGGAGTTTCATAGGAATCAGTGTGATCCTGGTTAATACAGCAGCAGCAGGAGGAGCAGGGGGAGCAGGACGACATGTTTTCACCTTCAGCAGGAACCTGCCGAGGACGCGCTGCACACCTTGAGCACGAAAACTCACTTTTCTGTCAAAGTGTGCTCTAAATACAAACACATTTCACCATTAACCGTGTGTGTGCTTCACCCCTGAATGTCTCAAAGTGTGTGTGAAGGTGTGTGTGGACATACACGGACAGAATTAGCTCAGGTCGACACCGAAACTCGTCTTACCTGTGCGGAGGTTGTTTTCCGGGAGCAGCTAACGTGTCGCTAGCTAAAACAAAGAGGTCCCTGTGAAGTCGGAGGTGTTTAAAAAAAGACAAAGTCCCAGCAGCTCGTTCACCTTCGGAGGTTTCCAGTCACTCTTCTTCCTCCTGTACCGCAGAGCTGTCGGTGGATGGTCGCGGCTGATCCCCGGTGTCCCGGCTGGAGTTCGACCTGCAGGCGCACACTGGGCGACTTTCCCAGTTTCGAGCAAACATACTTACAGGAGGTTCAGGACACGGGAGGAGGTCCACGCAGGTGTACACACACACACACACACTGAGACACAGAGACACACTCTCCTCCTTCACCGACTTATACCTCAGCTGCAGCAGTCTGTACATTACATCCACTTCCTCATGTACGCAAAATAGTCTTTTTTTTAACAGTAATTAGCCACAATGTGTTATATTTCTCCATTTATTTCTATTTCCAGCCCTTGGGCCAAAATGTGTTTGTGTAATTTCTTTCTCATTCTAGATCTTTTCAACAGTAAATTATCCAAAAACGTGTTATATTTCCGTAATTTGTTTCTATTTCTTGCTCTTTTTAACAGTAAATTAGCCCAAATGTGAAATATTTCTGTAGTTTCTTTCTATTTCCAACCTTTTTTTAACAGTAAATAAGGCAACATTTGTTAGTATTTCTGTATTTTCTCTCTATTTCTAGGTGTTTTAAAAGTAAATTAACCCAAATGTGGCATATTTCTTTAACGATTTTCTGGTCTGACCAAGCATTCATCCATCCATTGTCTATACCCGCTTATCCAGTTGGGTCACAGGGGGCTGGAGCTTATCCCAGCTGGCAGTGGGCGAGAGTCTGGGTGCACCTTGGACAAGTCGCCAATCTATCGCAGGGTTAACACACAGCAACAGACAACCATCCACACTCAAACAGTCAATGTAGAATGATCAATTTACCTAACATGCTTGTCTTTGGACTGTGGGAGTACCTGGAGAAAACCCACACAACAACCACAAAACAGCATGCAAACAACCTTCTTGCCATGAAGAGACCCACTGCACCACTGTGTCGCTTTACAAAATATTAAGTTATGAGAAAAAAACAAAAAAACCACCCAGTTTTGTAGGCTAAAATCAAAATTAAATGATCCATATGGTGTCTAACTTTCACTGGCTTATAACAGAGGTGTAGCAGTATATACATTAGAGCTCCACACCTCCTCTCATGTACAGAAAATAGTCGGGATTAATAAGGTATATATGATTCTGATTAACAGTAAATCAGTGATGACATGATTTTCTGTTATACTAAAATCTAACTCTTCGTATGGTCTGTGTGAAGGTTAGAAGCAGGTCTTAGGTTGCTCTTGTAGGTTCCTCTAAATGGCGAGTGTTGAATAGTTTGCCAACTTAGGTAAGTCTCTGACTTCCTGTTGTGTATGTCTAACTTTGGGGAGAACGATGAATCTTTCAGTATTTTGGATATGCAGAGCGAATAGTATAATAGGCCAAAGATTCTGTCCCCAACTTTGTCAGACTTGTACATTGCCTGTGGTGCAGCTCTGACCCAGATCCTTAATAAATGTACATGAAGCACCAACAAGATGATTCTGAGTCTTCATCTCTCACAACCTTCACCAGGGGAAACTCCCAGTCTGCAGTTTCTTTCTAGTGGTAGTCTGACCAACTCTAACACGCTACTGTATAAACTTAAAATGATCAACATAGTGGTCTAACTAATGTAATCATCATGCAAATGTCATTAATTACACCTTTTATGTGCTTACTTTGCTTACTTGTTTTATGTATATGTACTGATGTATGTATCCAATGACTATATTTAATATCTTTAGTGGGTTTTTTAAGTATTTTGTTGTAGGATTTTAGTTACAATTTGCATTTGGATGTCATGTTGCTCATAGTCAAGTCAAAGTTTATCATAGTACAGTATTTCCAAAATTTGTCTCAAATTCCTGTACAATAATAATGTTTTTAAATTGGTATGAGTATTATAGAAACAAGCCAACAATTCCCAGATGAACAGTACTTAGCGCCAGTACAGAGGAAAAAGTTCCTTTCAACAGGCTCAGGGTGGGCTTTCTGCATAGCTGTGTGAAATCATGTAAAACAAAACACCCCGATCCTGAGTGTGTTTACATGTGCACTAGTATCCTGGTAATGATCATATTTATGAGGGTATTCTGTTTATGTGTGTGGCACATGTGGGCATTTTCTGGTTTCACAGAGTTATTCTACCAATAGAGTAGAATTACTTATTTAAATATAATGTTAACATATAAAATACCATTGTGAACAGTGACATTAATGGTACTGTATCTTGGAGAATGATGATGAAAATTATTTCATTTAAATTCATGTGGTGTACTGTTCAGTTCGTCTTTAGAGGCCAGTAGACTTCCAGTGGGAATCCTGTTGAATCAAGTTTAATCTTATAACCCTGTGGCTCAAGATTTTCTACATAGACTGCCAAATTACAGTTGTTAGTAGGCAAACCAGAAAAGAAGTGATATATTCTATTTTGTCCAAAAAAACATTTCCTTCAAATCCTACAAGTACTACAAAAATGCCAAAATATAGAAAGCAGATTTAGGTTTGGGTTTGAAATTCAGCTCAGACCTTTCTGGCTGGAGTTTGCATCTTCTCCCTGTGCATGAGTTTTCTCTGGGTAGTCCACTGTCCTACAGCCAAATATACTTGTTAGATGAATAGGTTTGTCTAAACTGGCCATAGGTCTGAGTGTGTGTGGATGGTTGTCTGTCTTTGTGTGTTAGCCCTGTGATACACTGGCAACTTGTCCAGGTGTAGCTCGCCTCTCACCTGTTGGCAGCTGAGATAGATTCCAGCAGATCCCTGCAACCCAACTGGATTAAAGGGGAGAGAAGACGAACAAATGAGATGAATGCTTTTTAGACAGATGCAAACATCTTGGTAACAAAATGGGTTTCATGCCAGGAAAAAAACTAAATAATTGATTTAATATCCTGAGAGGGTTAACAAAAAAATCTATTTCCTTTGCTGAACATCCTGAAATCCAATTTCCCCCCACCTGTAGCATGACAATAAAAGGTGTTATTATGGTTTTGATAAACCTGAATATGTTACTCAGAGTACTTCAATGGAAACAGAGCCACAGTACCTGATCCAGGTTTCTAAAGATTTTCTCCTGAACTTATGCAGGGATATAAACAACCAGGTTTCCCATGTTGTTTGTCAACACAACATCCTGAAGATGATCAAAACCTCTGAAGTGGTTACTAGTGTGAATGTAAATGTGACCACTGTTCACTTTGTGCAGTTGTGTCCTTGCTGCACTTAACCAAGTAGTTAGACATTTAATTTACTGGGAAATTTTATTTCATTACCTAAGCTTATGTGTTTGCATGCAAAATATATTAAGTGCCTATAAAATATGATGTTCTGTTATGATTTAAACTACCCATCAGTATTTTGGCATTGTGATGAATTATTATTTACGCAGAATGCTACAATTTTGTGGTTTCAGCTTCTCAGATGTGATGGTTTATTATCTTATCTTTTTATGGTTTTATTTGATTTATAGTGATTATTGTGAATAATTTTGACATTTGGACAACACTGACAACATTTGTCAACTGTTCCTGAATTTTTATAAACCTAACAAGAAGCAAATAATTGTCAGATTGTTCCATTCCTGGTATTATAGTTGTAGTCATATTCAAAATATTTAAAAACATGCTCTGCTTCACCCACGTACATGAGTAAAATGCAGCATATGCATCAAAGCATCAGTATACAGGCACCATTGTTCTGTGTACTTTTACTGTACATACATTTACCTGATTACACTTCTGGACTTTAATTAAGTAGCATTTTCATTGCAGGAGCTTGACTGTAATGCAGGGTTTTTGCAGTGTTGTATTAGTGCTCTCTACAACCCTCTACAGGACAAAGCAGGTATAGATAATGGATGGATTCATGTATTAGACACAATACTTTTAATTCAGTGAAGGACTAGAATCCTTCCCTCACTGCTGTCTGTCTTACTGTACTAGATCCATATTAGAGTCAGGATGGGAAGATAATATTTTTATGGTTGGTTGTGTTATGACAACTCTGGGTTATGTAACTGAAGTCTGAAGATAAGATAAGATATTCCTGTATTAGTCCCATAACAAGGAAATGTGCTGTGTTGCAGCAGGAAAGTGGATCACAAAATAGAATAAGCATCAATAAGAAACATAAGCAAGAGAAACAGGAAGAAAATAAAAATATAGGATCAGTATACACAATATAAACAATAAGCACACTCAACTATTTTTACACCATTGCAGAAATTTGGATATTGAATGAAATATACCTGCTAGGGATTTCAACAATGATGAAGACACTATAAATTGTTGCACTTTTGTTATCTTTTGAATCAATTATTTATTTTTACGATTAGCTATTAAGTCCATAAATGTCTGGAGATTATGTAATTTGCCATCCCAGCTTCCCAGAGCCAAAGGTTCAATAATATAATAATGTGCTTTTCCTGATCCACACATTTCATTTATAGTGAAATTACAGTGCAGCAAATATTTGATATTTAAGAAGTTGAAATCGGGATTTTCCTTAATAAATTACCCACATGAAGAATAGATTATTCAACATTTTCTGTGTTTCTTTATCTATTATGGATTGCAGCACAAAGTGTCTGTCTTTACTTTAGTGTCGACCTGTGTAGACGCTGAATAGAAAGGTCCTATAGTTTTGGGACTGTACCAGTTAAAAGGGCTGCGACACATGAACGGTGTAAAGCACCATACCCCCTGCAGAAAGGAAGGGAAGTGTCTGTGCCATAAAACCTCTCTGTGAAAGCCTGTTCCCCCCCAGGATTTATAGCTGTGGTAGGAAACCTCAAGACAAAGTGACATTTGCTGATACAAGCTCACAGAAAGAGACACTCCATGGAGGCGATACAGATGTCAATTGGTCTATATTTGAATAGACAGCCAGGAAATGAGGCTTTTTAATAAGGTTTTAGTGTCACATCATTTTATGGAATTAATTAAGAATCATTTCACTCCCATTATTGCAAGATAGACCCTGTTTTTACCTATGACAATCTACATTTGCAGCAAGATGAGTGCAAGTAATTTTAATAAGATTAAGAAATTATTATAGTTCTCAGACAACTAGAAAATATATACAACATACAGCATCCTTATTGTGACAAAGAACAACTTAACATAATGTACAGGTTGTCTAAATTATCTAACTATACATCCAGAAGGTTTGGAGGAGAGTAACTTTAAAGCACATGAAGCACTAATATTTCACGTCGACACTTCTGGCTGTCAGACGCATTGTGCCAAAAACATTTGGTTTTACAACAAGCTGACAGGCTGATGATATGTGATAATTGTGAAATGGTTAACACACAGGAGAGAGAGATGAATGTTTCCTCCAACTGCTGAAGATTGATGAGAAAGAGTGACACCAAGTGTTAGGATGAGGTATCATAAGTCACATTTACATGCGCATAAATATGTGTTTCTAATAAGTAAATAGTTGTTTTGATGTTGGTTGACAACACGTGGTGGAGAATATTTACCGATCATTCCCTAATATCATATCATAAGTGGATATTTTAATGAAGATATGCAGCATAAAGACTTCATACGTTGTTCAAATCTGTGGCAAAAAGCACATCTGTGTTTTTTTGGTAAGTTTATTTCACAGCATTGAATTTGTTCAGTGATGGGAAACTTGGAAGTTGGTTGGAGAGGAAAAAAAAACAGGGAGACAAGATAAACAACAGCCTAACAATACAACATATCCTGAAGCTGTCTCGCCTTCTCTCACCCTCTCTCGCACGCACCCTGAATGGGCCCACAGCTCTGTGTTTGAGCTGTGCTACCTACAAACAAAAAACAGGCTGTTTGTCTTTCCTGGGATCAGTAAACATCCTCAACACAAACAAGTTCCTCTGGAGAAACTCACACCATCGGGGCAGCTGCACTCTCACTCCACCTCGGCCTTTGATGTCCTTCAGAGAGAGCTGATAATGAAGGCTCCTTACATCTTAATTCTTTTAATTGGAGCGTGGATGTAACAGGTTGCCGATACCTCGCTGTCATTGTCTCTGCTTGATGTGGACTGAGGACCCATTTAAAGAAAATCGTTATATTTCAAGTTGTGAGGAGAAAATTGGTGCAATTTATCTAAATAAAGAGAGATTCTTCTCCGGGGGGTAACAACTTATTACCTGAACATAATCTCAGTAAAGGGTAAGTGTGGTGGTTTTTGTAGTTTTATTATTGTTAAAACAATTTCAGAAAAAGTACCACAGTATGTTAGCTATAATAACAGGTCACACAAGTTACACTTAAAAAAACACTTCTCTAGCACAGCTGGGTTTCACAGTTTTCAGCAAACATAACTCAAACTGGAGTAAAGAACATATTTGCTTGCGTCTGTTTACAGATTATTCTACATTTGGTACTGCAGTGAGGATTTACAGCCGCACAATCATGTAGGTTAGATCACCTTAAAATAAATTATAGCACCCACTTTTATTGTAATGAAAGATCATGTCTGACAATGCAGAACAGTGAAGAATAAGCAATGACTGCACAACAACTAAAGATTTAGTCTTTATATGAAAAATGAAAAAAACACGAGCATCACCTTTAACTTTCTAGTCTCCTACTCTGAGCCTGGTTTTGTAAAAGAGAGCGAGAGGCCAATATGTGTATCTGCTCTTCTGCTTTTAAAGGGAAACCAAGGACATTTAACTCTGCAGCAGCTTGTTCATCCCCCCTCTGGCCACGCCAGGCATAAAAAAAAAAAAGAAAAAAAATCTCCTCTGTCTTGCCCGAGGCGAGACAGCGAGGCATTTGGTTCAGGCCGCAGCTTGCGTTGCAGCCTCAGGTCTTGTCTGGCCTCCACATGACAGCTTTTAATCAGTGACTTATGATACAAACCCACAAGATGATGCTGCAACATTCAAGCTTCTCTGTACTGGTCCAATGGTAACTTGTGGATTTTTAATTTTTAACCAGATTATGTTGCTAAAAAGCCTTGCATCAGGTTTTTTTTTATTACTTTTTTAAAATTATATTATAAGCTTTGATCATTGGTTGGTAAATATTGGGAAATGAGGTGATATTTATGTTTTCTGTTTTTGTTTTTTTTTTTGTTTATCTTAGCTAAACATGATTAAAAATGCTGCTATAGCATGAATGCACTGACAAACTGTGTGTGTGAGTGAGGCGTCTTCCCTGTGTAAATATGCTTTAGCCCCAGATGATCTTCAAGGGCTCGCTTGTTTGTACCTGCTGTGTCATTCTGCTCGTCCACTCAGCATGACACCCTGTAGCTCAGGATCAGCCCCTCTGAGATCAAAAGACTTCTGTGATTCTTATCAGATAATATTCTTGTCCACCTTCCCTCCCTTTCGAGTCCAGTCTCCTCACACTGTTGACCTGGATCGTGCACGCTGTTCGTTACGGCCCCTTGGCCTTTCCTCTTCTTATCACCGTGATGGCCTGGCTCTGATAAGGCAGGTCCAGCCTCAGGACGGACGGGGGGATGGAGGGAGCCGTCCACTCTTTTAAACAGTTGCATAACTTCAAGGCAGTAAAGAGGTTATCTCAGCTCTGTGTATGCAGTAGTGGGTTTTACACACTCGCAAAAAGAACAAGTGACACATCTCTCACCGTGCAGACTTTATTGATCATAAAAGCACTTTGACTTGTACAGTACAGATAAACTTAAGTGTCTAAAGTCTCCATCCATCTCTTAGTTATACCCACTTTATAGTAGTTGGTCACCTTAGGCTTTACTGGGTGAACATATCAGTCTCACTTGTTTTTAATGTTGCAGGCATTACTTTGATTTCAGGCTTATATGAATTTGATATTGGATTACACCTGATCCATATGTATGCATCGTCATAGCTGAAAAAGGCTGATTCCAGCTACAATCCTGATCTGTGATGACAGCACATCTGTCTCAGGGTTACATACATTTATGAGTGTGCCGACCAGGCAGACAGACAGGGAGGACTGGTGTCCAAAGTCACGACCCTGCCCTGACCTGAATGAAGGAAATGGTCACGCTGCTCGAGACAAAGCAGGGCAAAGGAGAGTCTGAGGGGCTGGCTGGTCAGCCTCTAACAATGGGTCCGTGCTCTAAGACCGTGGGCCACACAAAGGCCAGAGAAACCCCCTCCTTCCTGCTCCCACATTGCAATAGAGCTGGCATTTCACACTGGCCTGTGAACATCCATTCAATCAAACTACTGTTTAACCTGACCCCTGGCCTACACAGAAAATCAAGATGAGTCTGGTGGGATGTATTTAGGTAACTGACCTTACCGACCTTACTTTAAGCCAGCATCTCCACGAACTTCTCCATCTTTAGCTAATGTTATAATTACATGGATCTCAACAGGCGAGATGCTTCCTATTTTGGCATCAAGTGCTCTGAATTCCTGCGAATATTCCTTAAGAGCATGTAATCAATAGACCACCCAATAAATAATGTGTCTAGTGATGGGTGTAAGGACCAATAGCTCCCTGGGGAACAAGAGACATGACCAGACCCTTCGTCTGGGTCAACTACCCTCGAGCCAGGGCTGAGAGAGGCAGCCACATGACCCTCTCTCCTCTCAATGGACTGCTCCTCCCTTCTACCTGTACGTGGCTCGGATCAAGGTGTGGGGGCTGCATATCAAACAGACAGAGGCCTTTGATGTGGATGGAAACACAAACACTGATTTGAGCAGAGTCGTAACAGCTTATTTGTTCCCTTTAGTCATTCATTGAGCTGCTTGTTGAATGTGTATGTCTTCAAAGGACTGCTGCATGCACCGGTGGTACAGTAGCCGAGGAGGCCCTGAGAGCTGCCTGGCCTGGAGAGGTTGCGGGAAGGCCATCTGGCTTCCTGTTCCTTAGATTTGATATTGATTTATTGACTGTACATAGGAAGATAAGGGGACAACAGCTGCCAATACTTCTTCTTAGCATCTTCAGACACAATGGACCTGGTCATCTGCACCCTGACTAAATAGGCAATGCATCTTTGACAGGAAAATAGAAATCATACACAAAAAAATCAACTATATATACACACACACATATATATATATGTGTTTATATATATATATATATATATATATATACACACACACAAATACACACACACACACACACACACATATATATACATATACAGATTTGTTTAGTGAAGTAACAATGAAATAATAATAAAAAACATGCTTGAAATGTCTTTATATTACCATCATAACTTTTGGATCAGTGCTTTTACAATTATTAA